>LR749867.1:372702-413967 GCA_902729485.2 Mus minutoides
GATGGACCCAACGACTGCGGCTGCCAGGGATCCATCCCACAATCAGCCACCAAACATAGACACTATAGCATATGCCAGCAAGATGGTGCTGAAAGGGCCCGGATATAGCTGTCTCGTGGGAGACTATACCAATGCCTGGCAAACATGGAGGTGGAAGCTCACAGTCAGCTATTAGATGGAACACAGGGTTCCCAAGGAAAAAGCTAGAGAAAGTACCCAAGGAGCTGAAGGGGTCTTCAACCCTATAGGTGGAAGAATAACCATGAACTAACTAGTACCCCCTGAGCTCATGTCTCTAGCTGCATATATAGAAGAGGATGGCCTAGTTGGCTATCATTGGGAAGAGAGGCCCCTTGGTCATGCAGACTTTATATGTCCCAATACAGGGGAACGCCAGGGCCAAGATGTGGGAGCGGGTGGGTAGGGGAGCAGGGCCGGGAGCGGGGAGGGTATAGGGAACTTTTTGGATAACACTTGAAATGTAAATGAAGAAAATATCTAATAAAAGTTGGAAAAAAAAAAAAAAGAAAAATCGCTCTTTAAGGAGTTACAGAGACAAAGTTTGGATCTAAGACAAAAAGATGGACCATCCAGAGACTACCCTACCCAGGGATCTATCCCATAATCAGCAACCAAACCCAGACACTATTGCATATGCCAGCAAGATTTTGCTGAAAGGACCCTCTTATAGCTGTCTTGTGTGAGGCTATGCCAGTGTCTGGCAAATATAGAAGTGGATGCTCACAGTCATCTATTGGATGAAACACAGGGTCCCCAAAGGGAGGAGCTAGAGAAAGTACCCAAGGAGCTTAAGGGGTCTGCAACCCTATAGGTGGAACAACAATATGAACTAATCAGTATCCCCAGAGCTCGTGTCTCTAGCTGCATATGTAGCAGAAGATGACCTAGTCGGCCATCATTGGGAAGAGAGGCCCCTTGGTCTTGCAACTTTATATGCACCAGTACAGGGGAATGCCAGGGCCAAGAAATGGGAGTGGGTGGGTAGGGGAGCAGGGAAGGGGGAGGGTATAGGGGACTTTCAGGATAGCATTTGAAAGGTAAATGAAAATATCTAATAAAAAAATTGAAAAAAAATCGTTCTTTAAATTGATTATTTTTTTAAATTGTGCGTATGTATTTGTGGTTATGTTTGCATGAATAAAGGCTCCCACAGAGTCCATTGGAAAGAAGGCTTAAGATCCCATGGAACTTGAGTTGTGATGTGCCAAGCATTGGTACTGTGATATGAACTTAAGCCCTCCAGGAGAGCAGCAAACACTCTTGACTGATGAACCATTTCAGAAGCCCTCAACACAAATTTCTTATAGATTTCAGATAGTCTTTTTAAATATTCACTAATAGGAATTTAGAAAAAAACCTCAATATGAGCATCAAAAAACCTGACACATGATTCAAATCATGATTCGTTCTCTCTAGTTTTCCTGACATTTACAGTGAAAAGAGTCCTTCTGGTCTTAGACCACCCACTGTTTCATGTCATTGCCATGTCCCTCTGCACCTATTAGGGAAGCTGCCATCCCAGTTTGGCTGGGATGGAAGGGTTTCCTGGCACACAGGGCTTCCAAAATTAAAACCGAGAAAATTCCAGGCCAATGGGTTTGAGTGTTCTCTTCCCGCCTAGGCACCTGACCGCTTTTCTTCCTTGAGAAGTCCCCGTCTCCCTTTCAAGGGCAGTGGACCCTGTTTTCTCTTACACCCAACTGATACCACAGGTGTTGTAGTAATTATTTAATCTCAGATCCGGGGGTTTCTATCCTGCCTTTGTTCATTCAGTTCCCAGTAAAAAACAGACATGCCACTTTTATATTTCTAGTAAGCCTTAATCAGCACCCAAGCTGCACAGATATCTAGCCACAATGCTATCATGTCTACATCCCTATCAAAACCCCAAATTCTAAGTCGCTATGTTCCATCTGTGTTACACTTAACTCTAATTGGCCAGCCCTCATGACCATGATTTCATAACTCACTTATCCTATGGTGTCTCTCCTCCCTCACTTACCCTGTGGTCCCTCTCCTCCCTCACTTATCCTATGGTGTCTCTCCTCCCTCACTTACCCTATGGTCTCTCTCCTCCTAGTGGTCTCTCCTCAGACCTCAAACCCAGGAACGCAAACACTGCCTGTCTCTCTTCTGCCCAGCTCTAGGCTGTAGGCGTCTTTATTCACCAATCAGGGATAGCTTGGGGTGATGGGAATGGGGCACGATTACACAGCACCACTTGAGTATGTGCAATTTCTCTCCTCCCTGGGGGCAACCAAGACTTGAGAGCCAGTATTTAGCATTACAGTGTGTAGCAAAAGTCCAATCCTCTACACACAGGCTCCTCACAGAGCCTTTGTGTCTTTGTTCACAAGAGGCATTTTCTAATATAGTAACCATTCTAGTATATTATTGCGTCAGATATTGTCACATACTTAAAATATATGTAATTCATAGATATATTCTGCTTCTTCAATGGAATTTATTCCTAGCAAGCAGAAACTACCAACCCCATGTTTTCCCCCTATCCTGAGCTTGACCCCTACCACTGCAAAAGTATATATGAATATATACTTATTCAATAATATGCAATACAAGTGCTATTATTAAAGCTGGCTCGGTAGATAAAACACTGCTATGGAAGTCAGGTCTGGACTTGGGTGGCACTGCATCCAGGCAAATGCCAGATTATTATGGCAGTTCACCTGCAATTCCAGCGTGGAAGGTAGAGTTACCAGGGAGCCACAGAGCAACTGGTTAGTGTGATACCAAGCACACTAACCTCAGGGTCTAGAGCACAGAGCCTCGGGGTCTAGTTGGGAGACTCTGCCTCATTGAATAAGGTAAATGAGTGGTCAAAGATGAATCCTGACCGTAACCTGAGGATTCCTCAAGGAAATTCACCCATGGTCACACATGAAAACACACACATACGCACATAAACACACACATACACACATAAACACACACACACACACACACACACAAATAAGCCAATAAAATAGCTATCTGATAGCTTGCTCTAAGAAAGTGTAAACAGAGTTTAAAAGCATAGGTTAGGTGGCTTAGTCAGACTTAGAATACAGAACAGTTTTAGCCTGAAATAAAACAAACAAAAACCAAACAAACACAGAATTGGATCCACGTTGAACACAGATTGGATGCTGATTCTCTTGCTGTATCCTGAATCTCACAATTGGGTCCATGAAGTATCCCCCGAGTAAAGCCCACCTTGTTATCTAAACAATACCAAAATACGTAGTGAGAAGGAGAAACAGTGGACTGGTTTGATAACGTATAACACAGTGTGTTCTGTTGTTTGGCAGGGCCTCTATGACTGAATAAAGTTTTCACTTCTCATCTGGTTATTTTGGGACTAAGGAGATGCCATCCAATAACCAGTGTAATAGGAAAATTGACACAGCAGTTTTACTGGCTTAGGAAAGGGAGGAAACTCACATGTTGCTTGCCAGAAAAGTAACTGACCTTAGTTGGTGCTATTAGCCTCAAGATTTTTAGGAGTATTTAAATGTAAAACAAAATCATGGGCTTCACTCCCACCTCAATGTTTAGAGACTGCTGTAATAGGCAAACATTCAAAGTGTTCTTTATCCAGCCCGGTGGGTATGTTTCTTGTTCAAGCTCCATCTATAACAAAAAGATTTTCATTCAGTGAGCAGTGATCCCTGATTTAGCGTGGCAAACACAGCCTGGTGCACTCCGGGCTCTGACACAGAGATCTCTACGCAGGAGCAAGGCTTAGCCTGACAAAATAATCACTATGGAAAAACAACTTACAAATCATACTTGCCACCAAAATTGAGGTTTGGTTTCCTAGCTGGCTTGTCGTGGAAGCCCTGGAACAATATGAGGGATTGTTAATAGAGGTTTAGTGTTACTATCTTATGCCTGTGCTCTTAACACCCATTCTGCCCGAGTGTGCAGAGAATCAAAGTTTGAAGGATGCTGGGATTAATCCTTTCCCAACTTGCAGTATCTTAAAGGACAGTATTGCATTTCAGTGAATGTAAACCTTCAGTAATGGAGGCTTGAATCTAGGCTTTATCTCTCTCTGGGATGTTTTACCTGGATACAAATATATTGGGAAAATGTAAAGAAAATGCCTCCCCAGTGGAGTAAAATAATAACTGTCTCTCTCTCTCTCTCTCTCTCTCTCTCTCTCTCTCTCTCTCTCTCTTTCTCTCTCTCTCTTTCTCTCTCTCTTCTTCTTCTTCTCTCTCTCTCTCTCTGTCTCTCTGTCCTCTCTCTGTGTCTCTCTCTTTCTGTGTCTGTCTCTGTCTTTTTGTCTGTCTCCTTCTCTCTCTCTCTCTCTCTCTCTCTCTCTCTCTCTCTGTGTGTGTGTGTGTGTGTGTGTGTGTGTGTGTGTGTGTGTCTGTATCTGTCTGCCTGTCTGTCTCTCTGTGTGTATGTGTGTATGTCTCTCTGTGTCTGTCTCTGTCTTTCTGTTTCTCTGTCTCCCCTTCTTTCTACCTTTCTGTCTCTGTGTATGTGTGTCTGTCTCTGTCTTTCTCCCTGTCTTCCTGTCTCCTTTCTCTGTCTCTGTGTGGGTCTGTATCTGTCTTTCTGTCCCTCTCTCTGTGTCTCTTTGTCTCTCCTCTCTTCCCTCCCCACTTCAGTTATAACACAGTTCCTTGTGCCCATCTAAAATTTGGGCACATCATATCATGATCTTAGGCTATTTTTTCCATTCCAGCCCTTACATCTAGTGATCTCAGGAATGTCAGCATGCACAACACTAGGACTCTGTGCTTTCCACTTCATTACTTTGAGATTCCCTGGTACCTTCTGAAGAACCCATGAGTCTTTTCACTGAGAAATTAACACATTCAAATCATTTTCCCCTTTCCCTCTGCCATGTCAAGCCCTTGAGAGAAACAGGTTAAAGAGAGAAAGTTCATTTCAGAGGTTTTGATGCGATTGTTTGGCTTTGATGGCTGTGCAGAAACATCTTAGTAAAAGGGTGGGGCAGAAAAGGCTGATTACTGTATGACAACTGAGAAGCAGAGAGGATGACAAGAAGCAACAAGGACAAAAGACTTCTTCAACCATAGACTCATAAGGACCTACTTGGTCCAATAAGAGCATAAATCCTAACACTACTAAGTTATAACTCCATCCAATGTTTAGAGACTGCTGTAATAGGCAAACATTCAAATTGTTCTTTATCCAGCCAGGTGGGTATGTTTCTTGTTCAAGCTCCATCTATAACAAAAAGATTTTCATTCAGTGAGCAGTGATCCCTGATTTAGCGTGGCAAACACAGCATTCAAGTAATTCAAGAGAGATGTTGAAGCATTCAATTGTGAGATAGGCCAGAGCCCTCATGACCTAATACTCTCTCAACAGTGGTTACAGGTAGGGCCCAAGCCTTCAGCATGTGAGCCCTTGGGGAAGGGAATTATTTCATATCTAAACAACACTACAAAACAACAATCATTATGGTTCTTTTATTTAAGGCTCACTCATTTCTCAGAAATCTTGAGTTCTCTACAAAACGTATTCTTAACAGCAAATAGAGTGTTTCCTTGCAGATATTCTTTTAAACACTCATGCAGATGAGAAAAGGGACTTTGAAATATGAATTGCTTAAAGTTGGCAGAGAAGATTCTTGTTGGGGCCTTTCATTATGTGGGACAGTTAACCACACAGGTGTCCTGGCTCTTGGGTTGTCGGTGGGCATCATTTGGTTTAGAAAAACAAATAGCAGAGATCAGAATAACTGAAAGAAAGGTTTTGACTGAAGTGGTCTGAATGTCTCATGGAGATTACTCAATCTCACATTTTTTTTTTTATTAACACTGCAAGATGGGAGGGGTCTTCTCTGTTTTTGTGTAAAGGTCCTTCAGTTCTTGGACAAGGTCAGTGTAGGAAATAACATTACTGCAAGTTAAAGCAAGTTGCAAGTAGTGAATGATAAAGATCTTGAGGTAGTCACTGTATTGCTAAAGACAAAAATAATTTGAAAAACAGAGACAGGATATGTTCTAATTTACAAAGGCAGGTATCTGCTAATCCATAACAGCAAACCAAGGCATGATGTTATTCTTTTCAACAGAAAAGCATTACCATAATCTTACTCAAAGATTCTTTTCTTTGAACTGTAGATGTTTCAAAAATATCTCTCACTGAATGATATCCTACCTTCTACTTTATTGATTTACTTAACTATCATTTATTTAGAGTGAGGTGTGCGTGTGTGTGTGTGTGTGTGTGTGTGTGTGTGTGTGTGTGTGTGTGTGTAGGAATCTATGAACTACACACCTGTGTAGAAGCTAACAAAGTACATTGCTTAAACTTCTCTCAGCATATACTTTATTCATTTTATACAAGGTCTCTAACTAAACCTGAAACTAAGTATACAGCCAGTAACATTCAGTGATCCTCCTGTCTCCACCACTCACTGTTTGCAGTTTCAGGTGAACTCAGAGCCATAGCCAGCTTTTTAAAATAGATGCTCAGACTTGTGCATGAACCATCTCTTCAGCCCTTACATTTTATTTTGATGAAACAGTATAGAAATATTAAATGTATGCCTAGCATGAAAGTTCTCAATATTACCGGTGAAGGTTGTTAGAGAAATTCACTCTAAAATTCACCTTTCTTCAAATTTACTCCATAATATTTTAATCTTGTATAAGACACCTGGAAATTACATTTCTGATATCTGGACACAGTTAGCTGATTACCTCCTACTGCATTTTGGCAGCCCACAATAGGGAGAGGTTTATGCACAAACAAGGGGGTTCAGGCAGCTGCCACAGAGAAGCCTCTACAAACATCAGCACCAGTGTTCTTTCTAAGGAGTGGATTTTCTGGATAATTCAGATGATCATAGCCTCCACCAGCCTGCACCCCTGGGTAACAGATAACAATGGAAAAATAACTAACTGAGTGATGGACACACAGATTGGCTAATGGCTTAGGGCATTGATTTAGCAGAAATAACTATACCAAATATTTTTAAGTATGTAGTTTAGTGTGTATAGTTTAATACATGGCAACCGACACTCAGGAGGCTAGGGCAATTTGGGCAGCAGAGTGAGTAGTGGGAAGAAGTATGTATCCTGTCTCAAAAACAAATAAAAATAAATTCCAAGTAAAGAAACTGGTTAATTGTAACGACACTTCCTCTGTCTCATTTTCTAACTGCCATTGTAAGTCATTTGATACATAGCATGCACCTTACCATCCATCCTTCTGCTTTCTCATCAAAAAAAAAAGTGGGTTACATTATAATCACTACCTTATAGAATTGTCCCAGAGATGACAGGAGCATCTATTTGCGATGTGTCCAGAACAGACGTAGAAAGTTAAGATATAAACAACTTACACATAACTAGAAACCTATAGGTTATCCCGTTCAAGACGGAAAGAAGCAACAAAGAACATTTAGTATCTAGTTTGCTTTCAAAAAAAACCAAAACAAAACAAAAAAACCTTCAGTTCTGAGCCCATAAGTAAATAAACTGTTTATTTGGATAAAGGAGCAAAGGAAAAACACCTCAGGGATGAGGAGATGAGACTGGAGTAGTTTAAAAGCGTTCCTTAACATACCAAATGCCTTGAAGCAGAACAATGTGGGGACAAAGCCTATCTTTGGCGTTTTTACTTTATGAAAACTTGCTTGCTGAGTTAGCGAATCCATGCAGTATCCCATCGGACCACCGCTTTCAAAGGCTTCATCTGTATCCGTAAAATAAAGCGATATAACATGGAGTTAATCTATTTTAGGGGAGTTTCAAAGATGCTGCGTATCCCAGTCTCTTCTAGCATAGCATCTCTCCTAGAAGACCCCCTTGCCGGAGCGTCATTACTCGGGCAGCGATGGTCGCAGAGGTGGCTGGTTGCTGATAGTTTTGGCCCATTGGAAATGGTTTTGGAAGACTGCCAAGTTGTGTGTAAAATTTTGAAAAGTTTCAAACAATACAGTCTTTACAATGTTATAAAATACGGGGGTGGTTAGCACGGCTGCAGACTGGCTCCTGGCCAATAAAACCTCAGGATTCCAGTCAGCTGTAACCTGGAGTTTAATGTTGTCTGGGGTGTTCAAGGTCATCGCTCCCTAACATCCTGGAGGTCGACCCAGTCTTTATTAAGCTGCCTCACTGAGCTACCGCTTTGCAGTCACCTCTGCTAAGAATGCCCTTTGCCGACTTACTCCCCCTCAAGAAAACATATGAGAGAGCTAAGCAAAAAAAAAAAAAAAAAAACCAAAAAACAAAAAAAACAAAAACACACCAATTCGAGGTAACTTTTAAAACTTTTGAGTTACGTTTTCTTCTTTATTTGATAGAAGCTGCTTAAAGTCAAAACAGTGCTAGACTTTAAAACCATGGAAGGAGGAATTGCTTTTACCTCTGTCACCCAAACAAGGACATTGAACATGCACTTACCATTATGTATCTTCAAACTTTATATCAAAAGTTTAGTTCGTGTTCATATAGCTTCCATTGCAAGCATAGCATGTGTGGTTGAAGCTTGTTTTGTTTTCTGGTGTTGGATGCTTGCCTGTCACGTTTCAGACCCTAGGGACCAGCTTGTGTGCAGTTGCTTGATTCTCTTCAGTCACAATGAGCTTTTTTGTATTGAGTATTATTTCTCAAGGACAAAGCCTAAAGATGGCTACTTGAAGGGTCTCTATGAGACTCGGGAGGTTACTGGGTTTGTACAGTGTGTCCTATACAAGTATGAGGAGCTGTTGACCTTCAATCTCCACATAAAAAATTGGGTCTGGTTGCATTCTTATAATCTCAACACTGTGGGACACAGATAGGCAGCTCCCTGCAGCTTTCAAACCAACCCTACCAGTCTACTACACTGGGAAATAGAGGCAGGAAAAACCCTGGAGCTTACAAACCAGCCATATTAACCTACTTTGTGAACTGTAGGCCCCAAAACAAGGTGGACAGGGCTTGAGGAATGACACCAGGGTTGTCCTCTTGTTTCCAGACACATGCACTGCTATTCATTCTCTCTCTCTCTCTCTCTCTCTCTCTCTCTCTCTCTCTCTCTCTCTCTCTCCCTCCCTCCTTCCCTCCCTCTCTGTCCCTCCCTCTCTCCCCCTCCCTCTTGCTCCTTCTCCCTCTCTGTTTTTCTCTCTCACACACATACACATGCACACACTCAGTTGCACAAAAGTCTTGAAAATTAATGTTAAGTGACTTTCCTCAAAAAGACAAACTTCCCCATGTGGAGGTTTGCCATTGCACTGTGAAAGAATCTGCTTTCTTTCCTTCATCCACAAAAGCCACAGTCAAACTTTCCTCTGAGAAAGCATCACTGAAACATTGTAATTGTTTCAGAGCTCCATGCATTTAAAGGAGAGGGGAAGATCTTATGGGAAACATCTTGCAAGTGCTTTGGTGGTGAGTTTATTTGGTTTTCCAAGTGAGGAGTAACTTTTCAAAAAAAAAAAAAGATGGGGGGGGCGGGCTCATTTGAAGTTGTTATCATACAACAAAAAATATTAAAGCAAAAAAGTAAGAGAGAATGCCTCATATATGAGAAATATACAAACAGAACAGAAAAAGAAAGGAAAAATCCTTCCCAGGCAAATGTTCTCTGAGGAAACTGCTGGTAGTTAGTTCATGGTCAGCTCTAAATGAACTGTGTAGATGGCACCCTCTCCTCTCAAGGATCATGGATCCCCATGCAGAATGCTGCAGAAAGATTATAAGAACCAGAATGGATGTCTACAGTGGAAAGGTATTTGCTGGGCATGACGCTGTCGTTGCACACAAAAACTCCCATGAACACGTTCTGGGACTGAAGGTGCAGGTCTCTCACGAGATCAAGAAACCCCAAATCCCAGCGGTGTCAGGGGAGGAGCTCATAAAGGCTCACCCAGACCTGAGGAACTACTAACAGTTGATGCTTCTGAGGGAGGGAAAATTCAGTGGGTTCCACTCACCCATTTTGTACAAAATCCCTCAAACACAGAATGTAAGGGGTTGGAGAGATAGAAGTCTGTGTGACTAAGAGAGCCTGCTGCTCTCCTAGAGTCCTTAGGTTTGGTTCCCAGCACCCGTGTCAGGCAGCTTACGGGCACTTGAAAATCCAGCTCCAGAGGTCACCTCTTCACTTCAGGACTCTGAGAGTGCTGCACTCACATAGATGCAAGAATAAAAATAAACAAATATGGAATGTTGCTGACCACATTTAAAGAGAATCTTTCTCCCTCAAATATCCCCATATAGAAACCCCGCGCTGCCATGCAATAAAATTCCTCTCATAAGTGATTATAGATCCCATCAAAGTGACAATCAAGATTGACCAACCGCAGTCCCTATTCTAGAATATTCATTAGGTGACAATCAAGATTGACCAACCTCAGTCCCTATTCTAGAATATTCATTAGGTGACAATCAAGATTGACCAACCTCGGTCCCTATTCTAGAATATTCATTAGGTGACAATCAAGATTGACCAACCTCGGTCCCTATTCTAGAATATTCATTAGGTGACAATCAAGATCGACCAACCTCGGTCCCTATTCTAGAATATTCATTAGGTGACAATCAAGATTGACCAACCGCAGTCCCTATTCTAGAATATTCATTAGGTGACAATCAAGATTGACCAACCGCAGTACCTATTCTAGCATATTCATTGGGTGACTCCCACACGTACAAACCCCTTTTCTCTTACTATACGCTGCTGGTTTATTTAAAATAAATTTTCTTAGCACAGTGGAAATTTTGCTACCCAGGATTGCAAATCAAGATAGAATCCCATTTGAGAAAGGGTTAACTCATTTTCTGAAGGTGTTGTAGAATTAAACTCTGTGTTTATTTCTATGACCATAGTATATCATTTTTCTATTTATTAGAGATTCCTGTTAAAAGGATAAAATGCATTATTGTTTTTCTTTCATTTTGTTATGAGAAGCATATATGAAGCATAATCTAAAAGAGCATGCTATTATTAATTTCCGAGTTAATACAATATTTAAAAACACTCACTGAGATGTTTATGCTTGTACTTAACCTGTTTTACTTGAAGAGATTTTACTTAGTATTTATACACTCGTTAGACATTCATAGGATGTGTTTGGATCTAAACTACCTCATTTCCTCTATTCCAATTCCTCTCCTATCCTACCAGCAGCTTTTTCTTCCATACTTTATCCCCACCCCAATAGCAGTGGAGTCCATTTAGTGTTAACTGGAGGTCTGTAGGTAAGTTAGTACGGTAGCAGATATCTGCTAGAGAATAACTAGTCTCTCAGAGATTGTATCCCTTTGGGAGGGCGACCCCTGAATTTTTCTCCCCTGGAAGCCATCAGCTATTAACACCATCTCCCCTAGACACTGCTGGGATTTGGGGTTTCTTGATCTTATGAGAGATCTGCACATTGATTCCCAGAGCCTGTTCATGGGAGATTTTGTGAGCAACTACACCATCATATACAGAAAATATTTTTTCAGTGTAGATACTGAGTCTGGCTCTTAAAATCTTTCTGCCTTGCCTGGCACAGTGATCCATGAGGCTAGAGAGGAAAGGCTGTCATCTAGATGGTTCATATAGTGTAGAGCATGCACAGTCTCTTATCTGAACCTTTGCTGAATGCTTGCTATGCAACTAAGTAATTTATTCTTTCACAATTTTCTATGCATGTGTGTGCACGCACACACACACACACACACATACACACACAGAGTGATTGATGATTATCATAAAGACAATTTCTATTAACTATACCACCCCACATACTTTGACTACAGTTCTCTCTGCATTTCGCCCTCTCCACACCCTTCCTTCTCATCCCTTCCCCTTCAGAACTGGGCACTCTTTCATGAGTATATTTTATCTGATTTTTCTCTTTGTGATTTCCCTTCCTCCTATAGGCTATGGCTGATATTTAGTTTTTTTTTTTAATTTCTTCGATTTGGATTATGTACATAATTCTCTTCCGACTTATACTCTAAGTCTTATGACATTGAGATTATAGCCAATGTCAAGAATTAGCAAGCAGTGTTCTCTCCACTCATTAGATGTACTTATATAAACTGGTGTCCTTGAAAATAAAATTGGTATGGAATGAGATGGTTTGATAAGCAGTCATTAACGAGTTTAAATTTTAATTTTGCAGTTTAATCTTATATTTAAAAAGACCTTTACACTTTTGACAAACTGATAGATGGATTAAAATACCCATATCGTGTCTCTCATTTATTACTACCCACCTTTATAAGGGATTATGCATTTTGTTGCTTCAGGGTGCAAAAGTACTTCTTTTGCTTCAAACCTATTACCATCCTGCCTTTTCCATGACTCTGCCATCCATACTTCCAGTCTCTTTAAAAACATTTCTTCCCTAATTAAGCAAAACAGTAGATTGATGACTGATTGCGAAGGGGCCCTGTGGAAAATAAACAGTGCTTTGAATTCAACAAGCTTTCCCTTTTCCAAACTCTGCTGTGTACATAAACACACCCCATGTCCCCAGGTCCTCTCCACCCTTCACACACATAAAATTATTCCCAATTAGGTGTTCCTCTATTTGCCTTTTTCTTCTCATTAAAATTATCCCCAACTTAACCATCTTCTCTCCCTGCACAGGCAAAAATGTTTTCTGTTTGGATTTTACATGCATAGCAGAATCCCTCAGAACATTCTGGAAGCACTGCTGAACAGCTCAGCCCAGCGCTGGACTTGATGCCTGGCCAACACGCTTAAACAACAGACATAAAAGCTAAATCTGCACTTCCATTCAGTTAAAAGGTTGCCAAGTTAGTTTTGAGATGCTGTGCCTACAGTATATCCATCTCCCAGCCTCTCAGACTCACCTCATTAACTCTGGAACATTAGCCTCTGATGCTATGGACTCAATGTTGCTAATATTAATGTTACAGTGCCACATAGAAATGCAAGAGAATGTAACACTAGAAGTCTCTTCAAGATTCCCATAACATAAAGAACAAAGAACCCACATTCCCAGAACCAATCCTCATTGGGAAATATTTTTATATTATAATCTTTAAGCTATTTTTCCTCCTCCTGGCCTTCTGCCTCTTACTCCCACTTATGTTACAAATAGCATTTAATGATAGAACAGGGAGACATATTGTGGCTTCACACATTCAAATACTTTATGGCCACTTACTCCTAACTAAGAGATAAAGACACAGTGAAATGGTATTTGCTTTGGATCAATTTATTATTGTTTCTCTGTGTTGTAAAGGTATATTTAAGAAATAACACTTTGTGAAAAAGTATCTAATATGTAAAGGGCATGTGATTGGCAAGCCTTTATTACATGTTGTATAAACTATGAATGATCAAAGTCTAGGCTGGAAGTTGACTAGATTGCAATATTTTGGGACTAAAAAAGCCATAATCAATACATGTTACATAGCATGAAGATTAGGAAAATCAATGGCATATTATTCTAAGAGGAGTAATGAGTTTTTGTATAACACCAATTATTTGTCATAAAATATAACTTATCTCAAAAACCAATTTTGGAAAAATTATCTTTTGGGATTCAAATATCATTTCTCATATCTTTTTGGGTTTAACAACCATCAGTTCTAGTACCTTGCTCAAATTAATATATGCACAATGAAAAGAATATAGTGTTGGAAAGAAGCCATTCATGTACTTATTTACTTACTTACTTACTTACTTATGACCTTTTATTAGCAGTCAATGGCTGAACTAAAAGAGGCCACATTCTTTTTTTTTTTTCTTGGTTTTTTTGTTTGTTTGTTTGTTTAAGATTTATTTATTTATGTATATGAGTACACCATTGCTCTCCTCAGACACACCAGAAGAGGGCATCAGATCTCATTACAGATGGTTGTGAGCCACCATGTGGTTGCTGGGAATTGAACTCAGGACCTCTGGAAGAGCAGTCGGTGCTCTTAACCACTGAGCCATCTCTCCAATCCCAACTTTCTGGTTTTCAATTCTGTTATGATAAAATACTCTAATAAAAGCAGCACAGAGGAGAAAGACTTGTTTTAGCTCAGAAGTCACAGTTCATCATTGCAGGGAAGTCAAGATGTCAGGAGGTAAAGCAGCTAGTCACATCACATCCATAATCAACAGTAGAAAGCAGTGAGTGAATATACATGCTTGCTTCGCCATCTCTACTCTTACACATTTAGGATTCCCTGCCTAGGGAATAGGGCCACCCAGAGTGGGCAGGTCTTTCCACTCAGTTAAGTAATCAGTATAATATTCCTACAGACTTCTTACAAGCAAACCTGTCTATATAATTCCTCATTGCAGGATTGGAGAAATGGCTCAGCAGTTAAAAGGACTTGGTGCTCTTCCAGAAAACCAGATTCCATTTCCAACACTCTCATTGTAGCTCACAGCCATCTATAACTCCAATTCTAGAAAATCCAACTCCCTCTTCTGATCTCCAAGATAACCGGACACATATATAGTACATAGAAATGAATGCAGGCAAAACATCTATAATGAAATATAGATGATTTCTTACTGAAAATCCCTTCTCAGAAGATTCTAGATTGTGTCAATTTGGCAATATTCACCATCGCACAATTTCAAAGTGAAAATTTCAGCATCATTTAGTACACCTACAGCATGCTACAATCACTACCTCTGTACTGCCAAAACATTCTAACTGTCCCCAAAGAAAAGACTAAACCCCTTGGTCAGTAACTTTCTTTTTCTTTTTTCTTTTCTTTTCTTTTTTAAAAAAATTTGGAAGAGATGTGTTTTTGTTTGTTTTTATTTTTTGTTTTTTTTATTAGATATTTTCTAAATTTACATTTTAGATGCTATCCCGAAAGTTCCCTATACCCCCCCCCCCCCCCCCCCCCCCCCCCCCCCCCCCCCCCCCCCCCCCCCCCCCCCCCCCCCCCCCCCCACCCTGCTCCCCTACCCACCCACTCCCACTTCTTGGCCCTGGTGTTTCTCTGCACTGGGGCATATAAAGTTTGTAAGACTAAAGGGCCTCTCTTCCCAATGATGGCCTACTAGGCCATCTTCTACATATGCAGCTAGAGACACGAGCTCTGGGGGTTCTGGTTAGTTTATATTCTTGTTCCTCTTATAGGGTTGCAGACCCCTTCAGCTCCTTGCATACTTTCTCGAGCTTCTCAATTGGGGGCCCTGTGTTCCATCATATAGATGACTGTGAGCATCTACTTCTGTATTTGCCAGGCACTGGCATAGCCTCATACGAGACAGTTTTATCAGGGTTCCTTCAGCAAACTCTTGCTGTCCTATGCAATAGTTTTGGTTTGGTGACTGATTATGGGATGGATCCTCCTCGGGTGGGGTAGTCTCTGGATAGTCCATCCTTTTGTCTTAGCTCCAGACTTTGTCTCTGGAACTCATTTCATAGGTATTTTCTTCCCTATTCTAAGGAGGAATGAAGTATCCACACACTGGTCTTCCTTTTTCTTGATTTTCCTTTGTTTTGCAAATTGTATCTTAGGTATTCTAAGATTCTGTGCTAATATCCACTTATCAGTGAGTGCATATCTAGTGACTTCTTTTGTGATTAGGTTACCTCACTAAGGGGCCACATTCTTAAAGGAAACTGACTCTCTCACCATCTCTCCTCTCCCCTTTTCTCTGTAGCTTGATATTACTAAGACCTCCTCAGTTATGGCTGTGAGTCCATGCCTTCTTCTCTCATGTTTGAGCTTGTGCATGTTCTGTGCATGATCTGAAAAGTAGTAGGTATTCATATGTGAGTTGTATTCAGGAAATGCTGTCTCTCCATACTCCTGTGCCAACTGTGGCTCTTACAATTTTATCACCCCCTCATCCAGAAGAATCCTTATGTCTTTGGAGGAGGTATTAATGAATATCTTGGGGGCTTCCATGCCTTCTGTAAATTGGAGAAAGAGTCCTTGTAGAGCTATGATGATGATTGAGATTTTACCAGTCATGAGAAGCAATCATGTTTCTCCCTGTCTCATCTGGAACATGAGAAATAGGCAGAAATCAAAGCAAATTGAAGATGGCTGGTGGGTCACATGTCTGATGCTAGCACACATTTTATGTTGACTTCTCTCACACTACAGTATATACACACAACACACATCTCCCCCTGGAAAGCCGTTGTGCTTACCCTAAATGTCACCACTGTCCAGAAAGTAGAGGAGAACATGGGAAAGACTATTCATTAGGTAGGCCTTGAGCTTCAGATGATTCATCAGATCGTAGAAAAGCCATAAATACACTGGAATGGCTTCTCCTTCTTTTACTCAACCCTTTCAGCCATCATGTTTTAACTAAGGACCATCACAGCATGCCAACACCCCCACCATCACATCCCTTCTGAGGACAGGGAGCCCACTCTAGGCTTTTATTGATATTTTAATAAATACATGGAACACAATTTTCCAACATTATTCATTATTTCTGTGTTCATACCGTAGAGGGCTACAGAAAGGTCAGATTCACCATTGTAGCTTTTATCCAGACCCTATCACATGGCTCTATGGAGAAAGTTCTGTGGACACTTTCTGAGTTCAATTAAATAATGCGTGCAAAGTGGTTTATATGTGCATTTCGCAGAATGTTGATTGAGTTTGAAACTTGGGTCAATTGGCTGGTTGTTACTTCAGTAGAGCAAACATTTCTCTTTCAATTGGGATTCCAAATACCCACATTTGGATACAAATATTTGACTGCCATGACTGATTTCCTGGGACTTGCCTATGCAATATCTACTTTCTTCTTCATGCTATGCTGAGCTTCAAAGAACAGCAAAAGACCTATATGAGGCATAGGCAAACAATGACTATTCCTTTTTGAAATGTTATTTTTCGAAATTACAGCTGGGGAAAAGGATATAAAATATGTCAGAACTAATGTTGTGTATCGCAGTACAACTATAACACGCTCATAATTCCTGCGGTTCCATTGAGTTACAGATAAAAGGAACAATGGCCAGAGAGATTGGGCTTAGAAGAACAAACTTCTGAATTGTGAACATAGATTTATTCAGAGAACAAAACAATAGTAAAGGCATTTTCTTTGTTTGTTTGGCATTTGTTTTGGGAAGGAAATAAAAATAACCTATAAAGTTTTGAGGAGTCTCTTGGACAGGCCTGATCAACACATTAAAGTAGGGTTTCTTATGAGGACAGACAGAAACACTTTTAAAGAACCTCCAGGAATACAACATAGTCTTTCCTCAGAATTTTCTTCCTTCCCACCCCCAACATCTATGAATAGTATTTACCTCCCATTCAGCTAAGTGGGAAAATTAAAAAGTGGGGCGAGAGTATCCGCGGCAGGTATTCTGCTTCTGGCAAGGCTCTAATTCTATTTCCTGCTTGATATATCATCTTATTTCCATTTTCCCTAAATGTAATATAGAAACTTTCCATAATAAACGGTTCTTAATTTTCCACTTTTTTTTTTGATTGGCATTTTCAGATTTCTCAAGGAATCCATGGGTTGTTTCTTCACATGTTGCAAAAATAAACGGAAAAAAGAGAGAGAGAGAGAGAGAGAGGCTTGCCATTGTTGAGCAGACATTTCTGAATTTGTCTTGAAGCCAAGAGAATGTATTTGACTGTCTGGCGAGGACTAGGGCAGATCTCTTATTCTCAAACAGATACCAAAGTTGCTTGAACAAATGGTTCCTGTTAGCTGGAGAGAGATATTGAATGGAAACCATGTGCCTCCGGACCTTGTGGTTTCAAGTTGAACCACAGGCAACAAGAAGAGAGCTGCCAGGCTCTCGTCTTGATTTCAGCCTTGCTCCTGGGGAAGAGGAAAACTGTCAGTGCCACCTCTAGAGTCATCTTAATAAGGAGCTCCGTGAGCACCTAGAGCCTAGATTGCAGCCATGGGAAGCAGAAGAGAAGAGACCCAGGGCACTCAGGACAAAGACACTTGATTCTTTCTGATGAGCACCCGTGTATGGATGAGGTGCCGTGGGGTCGTTCTAGGAAACAAACACAACCCAGGGAGCCTACGAAAAATAGAGAATTTTATCTTTTTACAGCTACTATTAAAATGAAAAAAAAAAAAAAAAAAAAAAAAAAAAAAAAAAAAAAAAAAAAAAAAAAAAAAAAAAAAAAAAAAAAAAAAAAAAAAAAAAAAAAAAAAAAAAAAAAAAAAAAAAAAAAAAAAAAAAAAAAAAAAAAAAGACAAATTTCTGAATGGCATCATTTATCAAACTCCTGGGGAAAAATAGAGAACATTGTAAAGGAATATGAAGTGCTATTTTATATCGCGAAGGCAATAAAACCATTTAGCTACATACAAGTCTGCCTTCCGCCACGAACATGGGTTATGTCTTTGCCTAGCCTTCAAGCTGTGGAATAAGATCCTGAAAAATGGTAAGTTTGACTGTAAGTTATCCAGCAGCTAGAAGGAATGATGAAAATGTCCTCCACTTCCTCTTCCATGCCTTCCCTTACAAATCCTCTTTATTTCAGAAGGATTTATTCGAAGCAGCTCTGGCTCCCATGAGTTTGGAGAGGCATAAAGAATCACAAAGAGCCTGAACTGATTCGATACCATTAGTATTAGGCTGTCAAGTGTTCTGTTATTATGGATGTGGAGAATTAAATCACAGAGTCTAACACCCATATGCAAGGACCAGTAAAAAACAAGTAGCACCATATTGTGTTTCAACAAAGATCGGTCCCTTGAAGCAAATGTGCCACAGGCATGGGGAATGTTGGTATTGAAGGAGGCTGTGCAGGGCTGAAAGGATATATCAGAAATTTCTGTGCTTTCTTCTTGATTTTTGTATTGAATCTAAGACTTCCCAGAAACTAGTTTTTAAACACATATCAAATTTGTTGTGAGAAACAGAAGATCAATCATGCCTTGACATTTTCATTAGATGAATAAGCATTTTATAGATGTGAACGTTTACATGCATAGGATGCATATTATAGGTTTACATATATAAAGGGAGAGAGGGAGGGAGGAAGAAAGAGAGAGCAGGGGGAAAGGAGAAGGGGGGCTCTGATCTGGTTGATCTTCTCTGTCATTTTGACCTGGTTTACAACGGTGTAGGAGTGACAGCTAAAGCATGTCCGGAAGTATGTTTCCAGAGAAATTTAGGAAGACCTATCCTGATATGGGTTGCACTATGCTGTTGAATGAGATCCTGAACTGAATGCAAGGGTACCGGAGAAAGTCTGGGCACCAGTATTTGTCTCTGACTGACTGGGAATATAATTTGCTCAGCTGCCTCATATTGACAACACTTTGATTCCCTCACGATAGACTATTTTAACTCAAACCACTGGGTATGTAAATTCTTTTTTCTTTAATTTTATATATATATATATATATATATATATATATATATATATATATATATATATATATATATATGTGTGTGTGTGTGTGTGTGTGTGTGTGTGTGTGTGTGTGTGTGTGTGTGTTATATAAAATAACAGTTAAATTAAGGAGCCTTTAATGGAATGTTGTCATGGCAACAAGAAAACTAAGAAGGTCTCTATGTTATCTGATTATCTCCCATACAGAATTTCTACATGTTTCTAAAATTTACTGTAGTGCTTCACACCCTAAGGCAAACAACATGGGAGGCATGTGGTTTACAGGAAGAAAACATGAAAATGACGTTTAGACATTTCATCCATTTCTATCTAAAATTTTTCTTAGGCTGAAGTCACAGGTCTCACTTTGCCTTACCAGAAGGGTCTAAGAGGGAAAGATATTTACCTGTCAAAGAACATGCTCACAGCAATAAGGGGTGTACCTGCAAAAGCACTGAATCCAATCCTCTAAGGTGAAAATCAGGAAAACTACATATTCTTAAAGTTCCTTTCAGCTGCACTGTTCTGCGCAGCAGTCTTTCAATGAGCTTGAAAAGAGAATCAATAGAAAAAAATTAAGTATTTTGACATGTGTATCTCAACAGAGAAGGAAATTAAAATCTTTTGGATGGAGCCAACTGTCAGCACATGTAGCTCTTAGGGGACGAAGAGTAAAACCCAGCATGAAGTTATATTATAAATACAAACGGCACGATCATATGGAATCTGAATGGTGCAAGCTTTACTGTTTACACAGTCATTGGATGGATTGTGATCATGTATGTTTACTCTAATCAACAAGATCTCACACATTAGCAAATCTGCTTTCCTTTGCTTCACTGTAAGAAGTAAATGAATCTCTGAGTACTCTAATTATCAACTGAGACCCATGACAAAAATCTGAACTCCAAGGCCTTTCCAAATACAAGAAATTAAAACAATACACATTTCTGAATCTCAAAGAGTGAGCTATGTGAAAGCTAGAAAGTCTATACTAACTTTGAGCCCATATGCCATTAAGAATTTATTAACCGCCTACTATGTGTCAGGCATGTGTGGAATTTCTCAGTCTATATCCTAATGCTACAGGTGGTCTCAGAGTACATTACTCATTCCAACACACATGCTTAACAATGTATGCCTATATTTATATTCTCCAGGCATATAAGTAATTTATAGACAGCAAACAGAGGACAGGGCAGCATCTCCAAATCCCACCATACTTTATATTTATTTAATTGCAAAATAAAAACATTCAAATCTTGAATGAACCAACCTAACTCACAATCTATTTAAAATGATCACTACTGGTGTAGCTCTGCTTTTTTTCCTGAAATGACAAGGTTTATTTTAGACAATAATTTTAATATTTCTTAAAATAATATACATCTGATATATAGGTATGCATAGCACGAAGCTCTTACTCTACAGTGAGGATCTAACATCATCAAAAAAGAATTATCATTCTATCACATTTACATCTTATAATGCTAAGTTTAAAGCAGAGAGTGACAGAGTTCTAAGCAACCCAACAGCCCAATGACTCCATCGACCTTGGATGCAGGAGAAGGAGAAGTGAAGGAGGTCACAGAATGGCAATATCCTAGCCATATAGGTAGCTGTGGCCAAGTGTTACACCTAATGACCCATCCTGTCAGTAGATGGCATCTAGAGCTATTAACTAACTCATTGAAAAGATTATAGTGAAGAGATATCACCTGCCTTGATAACACACACAGAGAGAGAGAGAGAGAGAGAGAGAGAGAGAGAGAGAGAGAGAAAGGAGAGAGATCAAATCAATGCTTATGCTTCATGAATCCATTTGGCCAGCACAGTCATCCAGAAGAACAATGTCAACAACCAGCCTCAGCATGTGGTCACTGAGACTGCCCACAAGGATTTGATATTTTTAACAGGACCAAAGCACGGTACACAACTTAACGACAGGGTTTCCTGTTTTAGAAGAGCCTGCACAACATAATTGTAGAGGAAGGTGGGAACTGAGCCTCTGAAACAAGTACAGTAGGTGGGGGGAAGCTTGGCTTTAAAATAAACAAAACCCTTGGCTTTCTTTTTCCAAAGACCCAGCTTCACAGAGGTGGGATTGCCACACCTTACAACTGAGTCACGCTGGGACAGATGCCTTATAGAACACCACTGTGCCTCGGCTAGGATCTTAAACTTCTCTCATTTTTTGATAAAAAGAGCTATATAAAAATGTCTGTTCTGCTATTAGACATTGCACTCTTTCTGCCTATTTTAAACTATGTGAGATAGCTTTCTTCTGGAAGATTAACGTTTTGAATTTCAACTAATGGTGCTCACAAGCATGTGGACTCACAAGTAAACAAAAACCTCCTTTGGTCCAATCATGAACACTGAACACCATGCCAGTGACAGATTAACACACAGGTACATTTTTGAAAGATGCTGGACCCTCAACTCATAAAAGCTCTTTAAATCAAACCAGGAAGGTAAAAACATATATAAGATAACCCATTTCTAATTGATTTTAGTTTAAATGTCATGAAAGGCCTGAATGATAAAATACTAACCAAATGAGCATAAGAGTACAAACAGAGTCAATTTGCTTTGGACAGATTATAGCTATGATATAGATGAAAGGAAAGTTGAGCTTTTTTGATGTGGTCATAGAAAATTCTAGCACATGTTCTCCTTGGAATATGGTAAGGGCAAGGTTTGTCAAATGAAGAATGTGGGAATCAAATGAAAATCTATAGAGAGTTCATATGGGTAGAATGATGGTGTCAAGAATTCATAAGAGGCAGGGCATGGTGACATTCACTTAATCCCAGCTCTTGGGAGGCAGAGGCAGGTGGGTTTCTGAGTTCGAGGCCAGCCTGGTCTACAAAGTGGGTTCCAGGACAGCCAGGGCTATACAGAAAAGCCCTGTCTCGAAAGCCAAAAAAAAAAAAAAAAAAAAAAGAATTCATAAGAGATTAATAGGTGACAATTTGGGAGCCTGGATAAAAACACTTTCTTGGAAATATATCATACTCAGAGAAACAAGCATCCATAATATTTCTTACAGGTATAGATATATGAAAACATATATATGTATGTGTATCCAACATAAATGTTTTTTTGTTTTTGTTTTTCTTTTTTTGTTTTTTGAGACAGGATTTCTCTGTATAGCCCTGGCTGTCCTGGAACTCACTTTGAAATCCGCCTACCTCTGCCTCCCAAGTGCTGGGATTAAAGGTGTGTGCCACTACGCAGGGCTCCAACATAAATGTTAAGAGAGAATGGTGTAGGTGGGAAAAATATTATATATTTTATCTCAAATGTAGTATCTAGATATGTGTGTGTGTGTGCGCGTGTGTGTGTGTGTGTGTGTGTGTGTGTGTGTGTGTGTGTGTGTGTATAAGGAGAGTAAAAGTAGAGCGAAGCAGAAGGATGAAGGCAGATACACAGGGCTTGGAATTAAGTATGATCATACCTTTGTAAGAAATGTGACATTGAAACCCATTGTTTTGTATTCTAACATTTATAAATGCTTCTTTAAAAAGGTAACAACGCTGACTGGTGGTTAAAATGAGTTAAAGGTATCCAAGAGCATTTCTGGAGAACTGCTATAAAGCTATGTCTGTACTCCTAGAGAGGCCAGAGCAGGAGTGAAATCTTGAAATCTTTCGTGCAGAGATAATAGTGGAAAACTTCACAAAGGGGGACAGTCTGGATAGCGAGAGAAAAGGATTGATGTATTCTCTACCTACAATCAATAATCACATTGTTATAAAGATAAAATAATGATTACTTTGTTTTTCACACCAACAACCCATTTGCATATTAGATATTCGCTATCTAATGAAACAGGGCTAAGTATATTGTTATGGCAGGCAGCAAAGACTATGGAATTTCAACATTGTCATTTTTCAAAATAATTTTGGGAGGAGGTCATTATTCAGGAAAGAAAAATTTGTACGTCAATCTGAACTCCCCATACTATTGCATCCATAGTTTTTTTTTAACCAAACCAGAGCAGATTAAAAATAATGAACATAGCAATCACCTTTTAAAGCACTACCCTTTAAAGGTCTGTGATAGTTTTACCTTAATTCACATTTGTGATGATGATGTCATTATTTATATGAAATCAGCAAAGGCTAAAAGAGAGTTTTTAGAAATGACTCTGGCATTCCCAGAAACTAGTCTCAGTAACCACATATGAAAGAGAACATGTAACCACATATGAAAGAGAACATGTAACCACATATGAAAGAGAACATGTAACCACATATGAAAGAGAACATGTAACCACATATGAAAGAGAACATGTAACCACATATGAAAGAGAACATGTAACCACATATGAAAGAGAACATGTAACCACATATGAAAGAGAACATGTAGTATTTATCTTTCTGTGTCTGACATATTTCCCTCAGAGTCTGGGAGAAAGAGGGACTGTGAGGGAGGTAGATAGAAAGAGGTTAGATTACAGACCCAGAAGCCATAAGTTCTAATGATATATAGTACAGTGGAGTAACTACAGCTCACAATAACCTACTATTTTAGTAACTAGAATAGAGAAATACGGATTTTATAGACAAAGCAATGGCAAGGAGACATAAATGTATTTTACCCTCATGATGTATTCTATGCATGTATTAAAATAACTAATCATGATTCCTACAAATACATAATTATTTTATGCTAATGAAAAACCAAAAGATTACTTAAAAAGGGGGCAAAATAACTACTCTCATATGGCTACACATTGTACACACACACACAAATACATACACACACAAACACACACACACAAGCACAAGCACACACACATCACATTGCACCCCATGGGCATGTGCAATTAAGAGATAACAAAATTAAGCCTACCAGGAGCTGCAGCAATGTAAACCCCCTAGGTGTCAGAAGTTCAGGAGGGCTCATTCCATGACAGTTTCTCTATGTGAATGGATAGTGAATGGAAATGTCCTTTATCTTTCTACAGAAACATTAAATACTTGGTCATTGGCTCACCATGCGCTGGAGCTCAATGCCCGGATGGAGTTCCACCTTACATTCAGAGCTAAGTCTTTTCTTTGGACAAAGAAGCCTGCAGACCGAGTGAATGTTCTTCCTGTATGGTCAAACATAATCTACCTGGGACACAAAGATCTTGTTCTTCCTTTGAGTCCAGAAACAGCAAATTCAATCTAGCCGTGGCAGGCCTGGGGCAAAATGGAAAGCCAACAACAGACCAGCATTCCAAACCACAAGCCTCTGGAAATCGAGCTTGGACATGGAGAAATGACACCAATCATGGAGCCAAGAAATCTCACCCAGTGAAGTGAAGAGTTTCGAGTGCACAGTGGTAATGGATAACCATGGGCATCAGCCTTCTTCCAGTCTAACCAGTGGGCTAAGGTATTAGTGTAGACGGCTCTGATGAGGAAAATTCTATGCATCTGCTTGCTCTTACATTCACTGATTGTTTTGGTTGAGGGACTATGAAATTTTGCTGTGCAACTTCATGATTTCTTGAGTAATAACACAGTTTTGTCCTTCTATCTGACAGTGAGCTACATTGACTTCATGTTGGGGATAGAATGGGAAAATTAAATATTTACTGAGTAGCTATTCTACTTTAGCTAGTCTCACCTAGTCTAACCTAGCTTAGTCTAAATTCATCTCTCTATCTCACTTTCCTTCTTCATAAATCACCATGCTATCATCTTGGATCTTCAGAAACTACCTAAAGGAATGACAGATTCATATGTCTGAGAGTCAATGAGAGACAATCTACACCTCAAACATGATAACACCAGAATAGATTGCAGTTTTCTTACAGTTCCAAAGAAAGCTCCAGTGAGCCACTCCAGCTTCTCTCTTTCTTTATGCGTATATAAAAAGATGTTGTCATGAACTGAATCTCTATTTTGCCTTATAAAAAATATTTTTTAAAGAAAGGATATTTCTGTGTAGCCCCAGGCTGTCCTCAAACCAAGATTCCCATGCCTCCTGCTTATAATGTACCATGATTATAGATGTAGAACAGGAACCCTGGATAGGGAAGCTTTTAAATTAAATTGAGAGTTGACACTCTAAGTAAATGCTCATTATATTAAAGAATAACTCATTCCCATTGTCCATGAGATAGCTTGTCTATCTACACATGTGTCATGCATAAAGTTTTGAAACACACAACTTGATATTCTTGCACCATTCAAATGAAAACACCTTCAGCATGGTATTGATGATGGTTGAGGAGGAGATACTGACAGGGATACTGACAGGGATACTGATGCTATCTGTTGGGTGTTTAGTTCATGCCAAGAACCATGTTGAGCTTTGCAATATATTATTTTAGTTAATTGAACATTCTGAAATTTGATCTTATTATATTCCCCCACATGAATGGCCTCCACACATCCTGAAGCCAATAACAAGTGCCCTAATAACACATCGTTTATTTTTCCTAAGCCTTAATGAATGATTTACTTCCATTTAGTTGGTGAAAACAAGTTACAACCAGCGTCAGGGCTCATTAGTTTAGAGTCACCCGATCTGCAGAGGTGCTAACAGAAACAACCTGGTAAACACTTCATGCATAGCAAATGGGATAATGGACTATCCACCCATGTCTTCATTAGCGACTACTTGGAAACCTCCCAGGTGATAAACTTCATAAATAATATTTTACTTAAGCATTTAATATTCTTGGCTCCTTGTTTAAAAGAATAATGCTGTGAGGAGATAAGAGACTGTGCTTTCATTAAATACCTTCTACCATATTTTCCTTGATGTTTTACTGTCTTCTCTGTTAATGCCAATTGTTCATTTTCCTTAAACTCTAATTATTTGATGAATATAACATTTCTCTTTACTTGGCACAGTGTGCTTGACATAATGTTATCCCTTGTTCTATCACCTTGTATCTCACAGACACTCTAAGCTGTCAATGTTACCATTGGCCTTTCTGCTGGACATATGGCAACCGCAGATACGTAGTCAGCTAGACATGGTGGCACCATATAGAGGAGTGGTGGCAAGAGGATCTGGAACTCAAGAATGTCTTCACTTCCTTAAGATGTTTGAGGTTCACTTAGGACATGTAATATCATATCTCTAAAACAAGGCCAGGAGAGGGTCTGGAGCGATGTCTCAGTTGATACAGTGCTTGTGACGGAAGCTTGAGGAACTGCGTTCAGCTCTCCAGTGCTCACGTAAAAGCCAGGCAAAGTAGCTTCAATGCCAGCACTAGAGCAGCAGGACAGATAAGTTCCCAGAGCTCACTGGCCAGCCAACCCAAGTAAACCTACAACCTTCTGTTTCAGTGCAAGACTTTGTCTCACCAAAATAAGTATTTGGAGAGAATCAAATAAAAGATACCTTGTGATATTAACCTCTATATTCTCTCTCTTTCTCCTCTCTCTCTCTCTCTCTCTCTCTTTCTTCTCTCTCTCTCTTTCTCCTCTCTCTCTCTCTCTCCTCTCTCTCTCTCTTTGTCTCTCTCTCTCCATAAAGAAAGATTAATTAATTAACTATGTACCAAAGACAGAGAAGGAAAGAGAGACAGAGACAGAGAGACAAAGACAGAGCAACTGGTTTAGTCATACAATATAGAATGGATAGAATGTTAAATCTAAGAAACTTTGTAAGAGTTTGTATTGGAAGTCAAGATGTACTTGTCTGCCTAGCTCAAGTCTTCTTTTATGAGACTCACTTGCTTTTGAGACCTGATTGTTCAGTGGGTATCTGTTCATAAAGTATATTAGTGGTATCTGGGACCCGTTCTACTCTCCTTTGCTAAAGAATACAACCTAGAAGTTGAAGGACATTGGATATCATACCTAGGGAAATGTATGGTTTCTGTTTAAACAATATGCATTTCTATCTCTCAGTTCACTTTATCTCTACTACAGAATCCTCTACTGGTGAGGCATCCCTGGATTACCATTTTTCTTGACTCAAGACATGCCCAAGTAAGACATCACCAGGGTGGATAAAGGTGAGTGATCTCCTACTTATGATATAGTGCATTATAGCAGAGAAGGCTTGGCAATAGTAGGCCAGTTGCTCACATATTTGTAAATCAGAAAGCAAAGAAAGGGAATTACTGATGCTCAGTTGAATTTTTTTCTCTCCTTGCAAGAACATAGCTTATGGGATAGTGATGCCCACATTGCGAGCAAACCTTCATGTGATGTTAATACTGTTTGACAAAACTTTCAGAGCCTTATTATCCTCATAGACTTTTCTTAATTCATTTAATTTGATTATCAAAATTAGCTATCACATGTTTGTTTTGTTTTGTCTTGAGGCTGGCCTAGAATGTACCATGCCTTGACATCACACTAATTCCCCTGCCTCAGCCTTCTGAGTTCTGGGGTTTCAAACCTGAGCCATCATGGCTGACTGTAGTATCTCTATAATTAATTAATTAATTAATTAATTAAGTCTAGGCATTCATTATACAGAAAATGATTGCTTGATCAAAGCTTTGATTTATATATGTAAGGCATAGATTTTTGACAATGTTTTCCCAGGGTGAAATGAAACGTTGATGCATTTAATAATGCCATGTACCTGACAGTAGAATTGTGAAACATATTTGACAGCAGTTTGTGCTTTGCATACAAAGCTGATGTCCTGTATTCGTCAGGTTTTTGCCTGGCACAGTAGGCACTCATTGGCATCATTCAGCTAAACTTGCTTACATCACTTCCTGTGATGAATGCAGTCATCAGGAAGATGGGCGTTCAGAGTGAGCTTCCTTATCAGGTCAGTGTAACAGATTAACTTAACTTCATCATGGAGGCAATGGCTCAGGAGCTTGTTTCTGCTGATTGTAGCTCGAACTGAGCTAACCAGCTTCCAGACATTAATCGTCTATAGCTTTACTTGTGTTGTTTGAATAGTTATTGTTATTATTGTTGTGAATGCATTTGTTGTTGTTAGGTATTCATTTTATTGTTATTATATATGCATATATGTGTGGGTACGTGCATGTACATGTTGAGTAAGTGCACATTAATGTGGAGATAAGAACATAAGCTCCATATTCTTTTTTTAGGTGACTTCTACTCTTTTATTTGAGACAGGTTCTCTTATTGGTCTAGAAATGCTCTAAGCTAAATTTCAGGGATCCCTGTGTCTCTGCCTCCTGTTGTCCCATTTCTAAGATCACAGGCACACAAAGCCATGTTCAGCTTTTTATAAGAGTGCTGGGTTCTTGAGATCTGAATTCAGGTTCTCATTTGCTATGCAAGTGATTTACCAACCAATCCAGCTTTCCAGTACTTGGATATTATTATTAATAATCCATCAGCTTGTTCTTTTGATGGTCATCAAATATTTTCAATGTGGGATGTTTAATGACAACACCTATTTAGAATTTTTTTTGTCAAAGATCAATTGTACTAACAGAACCATTAGCCAATCTTGGTGTATAACGTTCTTTTAACTACTTCAGCTACAAATATTGATATCTCATGTACAAGACACATGAAAAACATCTCTTCAAGGGGTCATTCTCTTATCCATTTCCATTTGTGAGACAGTAATGTTAGATGGTAGATATTTGCTAGTCACTTCTCTACTGCGATTGTAACTTACATGTACGAAATGGAAAGAATCGAAAAGTCTGGTGGTTTCTCTGAAGGATAGAAAAACAGAGAGAAAGAAAGAAAGAAAGAAAGAAAGAAAGAAAGAAAGAAAGAAAGAAAGAAAGAAAGAAAGAGGAAGGAAGGAAGGAAGAAGAAAGAAAGAGAGAAAGAAAGAAAAGGGGAGAGAGAAAAAGGAGAAAGAAAAAACAAAAAAGCAAACATATGCACTTTCAGAATTGATATTTACATTAAAAAAAATCTCAATGAAAATAGTTGGTATCTTATAGTCTGAACCCATTTACTGGATATCCACCCAACTGGATGAAACTTTAAGTTCCTATTGTTCATGGGTTTTATCCAAAGAAGGAAGTGAGAAGGGAAGTGAATGTAACTGGAGCTTGTGAAGTAGCAAAGGAAGAGAAATGAAAGCCAGGCTTCTGTAACTTTTGATCTTTGTTAAACAGCAGGACACACAGTTACAAAGGAAGTAAGTCTTGGTGAAATGTGAGGGCAACACGTATGTGCTGTGCACTGAGTAATTTCCCCTGGAACAAAAAGAGGGAAAGTTTATTTAACTAGGAACTAATGCACACCACGCGGCTGGCTGGACAGAAAAGCAACAGAACCAACCACTGTACTATCAAGACCAGCTCTTGGAATAAGATACTGGGTGGAGGTGTTTTTTAAGTAGGAAAAATAAAAATTAGAAGTTTGAGTTAGTATGTTGTTAGAGGCATATTCCTAATCTTCAATGGGGACCAAGAGGGATCTATCTAATGGTGTCAGTGTTGATGGCAAACCTTCTATTAAAGCTGTTCTGCAACACTCTAGAGTCAACGTTATGATAGGCTATTGTTTAGTGTCCAAAGCTGTTGTATGGGTATGGATGAGAAAGATATTGGTTCTATGTTGTGGAAGAGAATGGGCTCAAAAATGTTTATCCCAACATTAACATATACTTTTTTACGCTGATGATGCTTGTTTGTTTGTTTGTTTATTGTTTTTGTTTTATTTTGAATTTTGGTTCAAATCTGTATCCATTGATGACTGGCCGGCTTTAGAGAAAGCCCTTACTTTCCCTCAAAAGCTCATCATATCTTGACTATGCCCAGGAAAGGAGCACAATTGCTAGACAAACATTCTAGTCAGATGTCAAGATTATAATCTGGTCTAAAAACTGGGCAGGGTAAGCCCTGTGAAACGATGGTACCAAGTTAAGTTTTGTTAAGACAAACATGAAAGACATTTTCAACTCAGAAGCAAAATGCCCTAAACAGGGAAATCTACGACAGCCACAGGTGAGTAGTGGGCTCCTTAGCAACTTGCCTATATGATGCAAGATAGTACTTTCTCTATGGTTCCCAGTTTGCCTGGTGACTATCATATATTTATATCACTTTCTCTATTGACATTTAATCCTGAGCTTGTTGCAAATAGTCCATTTTCATACTCTAAACTATACTGTTTAAAATTTTAATGCAGGCAGAGAGATTTGGAATTATCTCCAGGTCTCAAAATAAGAAGGCTGTTCATACCACTGGGGGAAGGGGGAACCAAGAGCAACTGAAAGCCAAGAATACCAAATTAGAATGCATGGTCCCCAGATGAGACTAAAGGTTTGCAAAAGGGATGTGGCAAGGTCTACACATGAACCAGGTAGCTATGCTGCTTTTTCCTGGAGTTTAGGACTCAGTCTCTTTTATGGGGGGTTGTATGGAGGACCTCCAGGCTGACAGTGGAAAGTGTGTGTAGCCTCAATGGTGTTTATATTCTGCATTTACAGCCACCTCTTTATTCCTGCAGTTATTTTGCTAGATGCTAGAAATGCGAGGCAATGAGAAACAATTGTCTGGCTCTGCTAGGGTTGCGGGATAGAGAAAGACAGTTATGGAGAAAAAGACACAGAGTTTTAAAACAAAAATAATAAAAAATAATATACCCCTTGACATGGCTGATTTTTCTGTTGGTATTATTTCTATAGATACTGTGACTGTAGGATAAATTCTATTAGTTTCTTTCTCCAAATTGAAAGCTATTTTTCATACACTAACCATTCGCTGACCACAGAAGGAACTGATCAACACTTGTGCTCTACTCAAGCCCACTGTCTGGGAGTAGAAAATGAATGAAATTTCACAAATTAAAGGCTGAAGACAATATTTTGGGGTCAAGCCATTAAATTTGGCCTGATTAATCATAAACTTGAGTCACGCGAGTTGACTGGCATCCTATGAAGGCATAGGAAATTAAATTAATGGACAAATTCCTTTGTTCCACATTAATAAAAGTCTGCCTACATAGAAATAGGAGAGTTTCCAGGACTGCCACTACCAACTGCGTGACATTGGAAATATGTTCCAAGATCTCTGGCCTTATTACAATCATAATAACATATTGATATCATTTTTATGCCTCCACTAGTACCAAAAGAGGCAGAGAAAAGAGGGGTTGACCATATATTATAATTCCTTATAAGAAAATCATTATGTAAATTCTAACTCTATTATCATGATTTTAACTGAGATCATCTGTGATTTACCCAATGAGTGAGGTATTCTGAACCATTTTTTTTTAAAACAAAACCAAGCATATTCCCAAATTCCTGAGACTCACTGGAATAAAACAAATTGCTTAGCAAATTTCCTACTTAAAAAAGATCGAAGGGAAAATTACACAAAAGGATGGTTTTCGTTTGGTTTTCGCTTGTTTTCCTCTTCAGTTGTGTTGCCCATGGTTCCTCCAATGCAACCTAGGAATTTCCTCCAGTCTGTTCCCGATTATCTCTGTGGGAAAATAGGGAAAAGTCAATCTGTTTTCCACATAACCATATTACATCCCATTATTTGAGGAATGCAAAATGCAAACCCCAATGACCAACAATATCAATCTTTTCCCTCTCGTTTCCAAGTTTTATTTCAGCAGGAGTTATGAAAAAAAAAAAAAAAAAAAAAAAAAGCAACTACAGGCGGGATATCATTCTACCCCAAGCAACTGCAGATCTTAATCATCATTTATATAAAACAGGACAGTGCCTTCCCTTTAGAGTTGGTTGTATCCTTGACCTTGGGAGCTGCATGGGCTTCAGCGGCTAGGATATATTTGGGAAGTCTGTGAAGGATGGAGACTGGGGCAAGCAGAACCCAAACGCCTGTCCTCCAGTGGACAAGAGACATTCATTGACTGCCAGCCCAAGACTGGAATTTCTGGAAGAAAACAAAATGGATTCCATGGAAATGTCATGTACAGTTTTTAGTAACTTTTGACCTACTTACCTTCAAAAATTTTGGTGCCCTGGGATTTAGCATGCCTTATCGTACCTCAATAAAACAGTTATTAAATAAATGACCTATGGGAGTAAGATTCTCTATAAATTTGTAAGGAAATTTTCTGGGGTTTTTTTTCTTTTTTTTTTTTTTCTTTTCTCCTATTCTTTTATGTCTTTATTTTGTTTTATTTTATTTTTAGGTCTGAAAGATTGAACCTATTGCCTCCCTGATCAATTGTCCTTGTCACTGATTTTATCATGAAGCTCACTTAATATGTGTTATTATAAACATGGATGTTCTTTTCTTTTTTATTTAAAAGTATTTTCCCTCACATATCATTATTACAGTTCTTCCCATCTGCTCCTCTCAGAGTCTCCTGACCTCTCTTCGATCTGAATCCACTCCCTTTCAGTCTCGTTAGGAATCGCTCTTCTAGGAGATAATAATAAAATGAAATGAGACTTACCACTTTGGAGTTGGACAATACAAACACAGAGAAGAAAAAGAGCCCAGGGAAAGGCAGAAGAAACAGAGAACTGCTCATTTGTACATTCAAGAATCCCCGATAGCTTTCATTTCATTTCCTATAATATAAAAGAAACCTAGGACATTACCTGTATCTTTTATGTAAAAATCAAAAGATTTAGAAGCACGGTTTACAATTCTTTAAGGGAATTGAAGAACTTCTTTTTTTATTATTATTTTTGAAAGTTCACACAAGTATAACACGAACTTTAATGACTTGCAACTCCCATCTTCCTGTCTCACTGTAATTCTTCTTATGTTGGCCAAGAGGGAAGATCAAACATTTATAATTGAACAGAGATATTGGCCATTGGTTTTAAAACGCCTTTACTGTTTATTGCACCATGCATGCTCTTTCCTATTATATTAAAATACATTACTTTGACATGGTGAAATGATTGGGTTTTTTTCCCTCTTCATTGCACAACTCAGTACACAATTTTTTTTTTTTTTTTGAGACAGGGTTTCTCTGTATAGCCCTGGCTGGCTGTCCTGGAACTCACTTTGTAGACCAGGCTGGCCTGGAACTCAGAAATATGCCTGCCTCTGCCTCCCAAGTGCTGGGATTAAAGGCGTGCTCCACCACCCAGCAGTATACAACTTTTACCATGGCGATCCACTTAGCATTGAAGCAGGTATTTGGACCACTGATGCTATAAGTTGAATCATTCTTAAGATCTTTATGTACCTAAAGTACATATCTATAGATGAACATAGTGATCATACCTTCTAAAGAGTATTGTTATGAGCATCAAGAAGATCTTACATTTGTAGAGAACTTAGGGACTTGTTACCTGAAAAGAATTCAGCGAATGTTGGGTAAAGATATACATGTTTATAATCCCAGGACTGGGAAGATAGCTCAGATACTAAAGTGCTAGCCCTGTAAGTGTGAGGAATTGAGTTCTGATTCACAAAACACATATAAAAAGTAAAACATGGTTGGGTATAGCCAACCTGTAGGACAAATGTTAAAAGAGACACCACTATCTTGAAGGATAAGTTAGAGAGAGAGAGAGAGAGAGAGAGAATGAAAGACACATTATTTCTGTCTCTGGGTTGCACGTGCACATGTCCACATGAACATGTGTATGTCATCTAACACATACATACACACAGGAGCGCGCGCGCGCGCGCGCACACACACACACACACACACACACACACGTATAGTAGTTTTAGTCTGACATTGACAGAATGGTAAAGGATAATTGTAAGGTGATCATTTGATTTCTCCTTATTGACATCCTAACATGCAGATAGATAAAACTCCAACATCAAGATAGATAAAACATTAGTAGATACACATTGGTGAGATGATAAAAACAAAACAAAACCTACAATTAATAATCAGCTCTTCAACATGGGTTAGTAAGGCTTTGTTTGCACGTATTGGTAAAAGCTAAATCATTAGCTATATGACTATTGGAGATTCTTAAAGTTCATGCAAAATAAAACATCATTGTTCTACTTGTATTAGGGGAAAATACTCTGAAAAGAAACCTCTGTGACCATCACTTTTTATTCCATTTAAAGATAATTTATTTGGATCATTTCTCTTTTTAAACTCAAAATGTTAACAGTACACTGGAGTGACCCTCAGTTAGATGGACCCCCAAAAACTTTAAATTCAAAGAAATAAAAGTATTCTTTGCCTTTCCTGAACTTTTCCATCTCCAAATCTGAAGAACGGTGACCTTTCCAGCTACGGCAGGGACAGTGGTTTCGGTGGTTGATGAGTGCAATCTGAGACTTCTCTAAACCTCCATCACCATTGCAGCTGTGGGAGGGAGAGCCCCACTCCCACGGAGCGGAGCGCACGGGCTTTCTGAATAATCCCTCGAGCAGCCATAGACCTGAACACAAAGGGAGCTTTTCTTGGCCTCCCCTGAGGGAGTCGCTGTTCTTGGGTTAGAGGGTTGAACCAGGTTACCTCGCACGGTCCCCAAGTGCCAAGCTATGCAGAAGCATAATGAACAGGCAACAGGAAAGAAAAAGTTTGAGTCTCCATTTCCATAAACACCATTCCTCTTTGACAACCATTCTAAGCTCACTCTTGATATACATCTATGAAGCATGTGCATGAAATGATGAAGCCCTAGATAAGAAGCTTCTTAGACTGGAAGTTCTCCAGAACACTGGGACTGCAAGCCTTTCTTAAGTTTACTACCTTAGTGTCTCCTATTGCTCTCCTATACAACACTCTCCCTCCCCTCTTTCCCTCTTAGTCCCCCTCTTTCCTTTCTGTCTACCATTCTAGATTGGGTAAAGCTATAAAAAGAAAACAAAGGAAAACATTTGCTTCTATTTTCAAGTAGGAAGGAGACAAGCTTCAAGACAGGGAGACTCCCTTACAGCCAAGATGACTGACAAATTCTTGTGGCTTTCTCCAAAAGTCAAACCAAGATCTAACCAGCAGCCAGGCTTAGTTCTGGCAACTTTGTTATGCCTGGAAATGAGTGCAATCATATCCTAATAGCTATTTGGATAATTGTTCATGTGAGTGACCTGCCAACTAATGTTGGAAACAAGTCCTTATTACAAATATAGCATGCACTCTAATCTGGAATAGATTAAAATGTGATTTCTACAGTCACCTATTTCTAAACTGAAATCACAAAACCACTTATCACGTTGGTTTTTTAAAGGGAACAAACTTTAAAATGCACTGGTCACAGAAAGGAGTGCGAATGTATAGTTGTGCGTTTAATATTTCAACTTATGATATCTAACCTGAACTTAATAATTTTAATGAGTGCTGTCTTCTGAATCAATATTAGCCTAAAGAAAGATTTTATTTTTTTCTAATGACTGACTCCAATCTTAGTGCGTGCATACTAAACTTGCCAGTGACTCATGTTCATCTACCATACTGGTGATAAAAATCGAGATGTACGCATTTATGGTGGTTGATTAAATTGGAATGAGTAAAGCTTACTTACCAGAAATCTGGATCTATGAACTAAACTTCCCAAACATCTCCTCCCTTTGAGGTAAAGGGATCGGAGCTTAACTGCTGCAGTGGGGATCTTAGATGGTATTCATAAAGCTAGAGTGGAAATCATTTTGTGAATTGCTCATAAAGCTGTGCTGTGGCAGCCTGGAAAAATGAGCAGGGCTTTGCACATGAGATAGTCTTGGTCTGAATTCTAATGTGTATCTTATATCCAGGCAATCACGAGTTGGATCATTCTCTGAATGTCAAATGCCCTCTGCATTTCAACAGTAATAAGAGAGTCATTTCCCTTTCATGCCATTGTAGCTTTTAAGCAGGAAAGCACAGGTAAACTGACAAGCACAAAGCGAGAAACGAATCAGTAAGTGTTGCTTTACCTGAGCCATGGGAGTCTTTGAGGAAGAAAATTACAGATTGATGGTCCTTAAACTTCAGCATCCTTAGCATTGACCAGCAAACCCATGAAGGCCCCCAAAACTTCCCAAGATGTAGAGCAACTGATCTCAACCTGTGGGTTGCCACTACTTTGTGAGGTCAAACAACTCCTTCAAAGGAGTCACATATCAGATAGCCTGTGTAGCAGACATTATGAACCTCAAGGTTCATAACAGTAGCAAAATTGGAGTTATAAGGTAATGACAAAAATAACTTCATGCTTTGAGAAGGGGGTTCACCACCACATGAGGATCTATGTTAAAGGGTCACAGCGTTAGGAAGATTGGCCCTTGAAACGACCAGAAATTGCACATCTACCCTTCCTCTTTGGGCCACTACAACCCAGTTGCAGCCAGTCTCAGGCTCTTTTCTCCTGCTCTCTTCAATGACCAAATTCGCTTAGCTCAAGTCCCCAGTGCCAGACATATCCACAAGCCTGAGGCTATGTCCAGGTTTCTGTTCACTTTGGGGTTTAGAAACAAAAGGCTATTACAATCCCAGGAGTGAGCCAAGAGATTCTAAATAGAACATAAAGCCTAGACATTCAGACTCCTGAGGAGGAAACAGAAAGGTTAAAATCACTTTTCTTGGGTTTTTGGTTTTTTTTGTGTGTGTGTTTATTTTTTTCAATTTGGCTTCAGTGAGAAGAGAGAAGAAAGACATATTAGCAGCAGCTTATCAGTGAATATTACCACATTTTGAAAATTGATTAAAATATAATGGTCAGCAGAAATATGAGTGACTGAGGCATCCTTGGACCTATATTTTACTCTAGAAATTAGGCTTTGTTTTGTTCCATCCCACAGGGAGGAGGGAGTTAGGCTATGATTTTATCTGGAACACAAAGCTGATCTTTGATCTACACCCAAGCAATTTCTGTGTCAGAGATTCAATTAAATGGTTACATAAATTAATAAGTGTGGCAAAAGAAGCCCAGATAACACTTATGAGTACATTAAGACAGTGAAAGCATGCAAAGAACCACTGACCATATGGTGCCCATGTCCATTTGACACATATACAACATGATTCCTATACTTAAGGCCCAGGGAGCATCTTGGGAGAGGGTATGGAGAGATTATAAGAGCCAGAAGAGCAGGATTTCTTCTGGGTTGTAGTGTCTTCTACATAGAATAGGGAGCTACACCCATGAAAACTTAACTACATAGTGACCTAGGCAAGACCCGCACAATGACGTCATCAGTTGCCATCCCAGCATAATGAAGGAAATCTTGAACAGCCCCACCCTTAAATGACAGATAAAAGGCCAATTGATAGCTGCCAAGAGAGATAAAATCATTCTTCAGGAATAAGCTCCCTAATTGGTATTGCAATCCCATGTAATCCACCCTAAACAAATGTACATAAGAGCAATACTAAATGGACTTGGCCAATTGTGGGGTGGTGTGTGTGTGTGTGTGTGTGTGTGTGTGTGTGTGTGTGTGTATGTATGTAAAACAGTAATAAAGAAAAAGGGTCATGATTTAAGAGGGCGATATGCAAGGAGTTGGAGAGGAAGGAGAGGTTGGAAATGACATGCATACACTATTTGTGTATGAAACACGCAAAAACAACAACATAAATATTTTTAATATAAGATATTTATATATGAACCCAGTTGTTCCTTCATTTCTCAAAGAAGCAGCTCAATCAACTGAACAAATGCCTTTCAAAATCTTCCTGTAGCCAGAGTGTTAGGCAAAGATGATCATTGTAGTCAGTTAAACTTGGTCCTCACTCTCAGAAAACCTTCATTGTGTTGATGAGAATGGGAGTAAGTATCAAACTGCATTTCATGCTCCATCTTGAATGCCTTCAGATTTCTACTCTTTTATGGTCTCAAGGAACTGGTGGTTAGTAGATGCCCTGGAACTGCATCAAATGACCCAGTAGCCTCTCAAAGGTTCCTCTTCTCTGCACTATGAGTTGTCTGAGAAATGTTTACATCAATCTTTACGGAGAAAGAAAGACGAAAGCAAACACACAACATGCTATCTCCCAACAAGGAAGAGATGAGAAACTATCAGGTTACTCCCTCTTCTGTGGCTCAGGCCAGATTCGTTTCTACACAGTAGCTCCGACTGTTCTCTCTTCTTAAGCTGTGTCATTTTCTCTCTATCCTGTTAACTCACTCCTGTCTCCTCCTGTATTCGAGGCTCACCTACCAAATTAAACCCTGCATACAGGTCCTGTCTCAATCCCTCATACCTTGTGAAAGAGTTCATCTTGATTGTCACATGACTGGGATTTAGAGTCACCATAGAAATAAACTCCTGGATATGACTGTGAAGAATTATGTAGATTAGATTAATTGAGATGAGAAGACCCATATTGCATGTGGGCAGCGCTATTCCATGGGCTGGAATCTTAGAGTGAATAATAGTGACTAACCAGGGCATACTACTGTGACTCTGGATGTCACGTGACCTAGTGTGTTTATCTACTCTGCCTGAAAGATCCCAATGCCACGCACCCTAGCCACAAACGACTTGACCATTCTGCAATCTGAATTCAGGAATTTCTACACTGGAATGTGATTGTTTTTTTCCATGTCTATCACTTGTCTAGGAGGAATTCATATAGGCTAAATATCAGTCCTTCCTGTGCTACTTAATTTATATTGAATTTAGAAATGAGACGTCGTCTTATACCCATTTTCAGAGCACTGCATCGAATGTCTCCTGGTACTTGCAAATATCCATGTCTGTGGTTCTTTGTGGAAGGCCTGCCTCTCTGTTTCACAGCAGGGGTTACCTCCAAAGTGATTTTGGATTTCCGTTGGCTCCCTCACCTACTCTGTGATCTGCCGCGACATTTTGCACTTCATGTACACTTAAATAACGGTTACCGAAAGAAGGAGCAGCAAAGTAGATGAGAAGTGAATGATATAACATCTTGAACTAATACAGCCGAGGGTAAGAAATTATCTCCACAAGCCCAGGAATGCCACTGGGCTAAGCTCCCTTAGCAGCATTACACATGTCAGCATACGTACAGTGGATACCAGAGGTTGTGCACACATTTTCATTAAGATGCACTCTTCCTCTTTAAGTGAGCTCTGGGCTGCTCCAGATGTGCTATGGTAGCCATATTTCAACTCTCCACCTTCACACTTCCCACCGGTGTTAACCTCTTTTCCCCAAGATTTATGTCTTTTTTTATTGTTCTTCCTGGAGCCATGCCAGACCCCAGGATGAAACTTCCCAATCTCACCCAACCCTTGGGTGAAGGGGGCAGAAATCAGACTTGGTCGAAAGGTCTGGTCTGGTGATGAGGGAAAGGAAATGGCTTACCTGTCTCCATGGAAACATGGGCACCTCTAACCTGTTGCTGTATGAATGAAATGTGTTGTTCCTTCTACAGGACTCAATTCTAAGGAAATACAGCCATTTCTGAAGGCAAACACATTGGAGAAATCTTCTATAAAAGATTTTTCTTTGTAAATTTCTTTTTAATCTTAAAAAATATGCATATGAGTGTTTGACTATATCAAGCAAGTGCCTGGTGTTCAAGGAAACCAGAAGAACACATTAGATTTCCTGAAACTAGTGTTAGACATAATTGTGAGCTGCCACAAATGTCAGTGCTGGAAACTCAACCAGGTCCTCTGTAAGGGAAGTAAGTATTTTTAACCACCAAGACACTTAACCGCTGTTCTACTGTTTTTGTTGTTGTTTTTTTCAACTTCTAATTGTAAATGTAACTTTTATTTACCAGATATAATTGCTGTCTTGGAGGCTTACTGCTGATTGAGCTCATCCTTTTTAGCTCTTTCTGAACCTGGCTGGCTGGTTCAACTGAGCTGTTGTAGCTCAAACTCTTCTCCAAGCTGACTGATTCAAACTAGCTTCTCTCAGCTTCTCTATGAATTGCTCTGTTTGGCTTTGAACTAAGTCTAGGGATTGTTTTTTTCTAATCTTTTGGTGTCTTATTCTCCAGCTAGTTCTTTCTCCTATGTCCAGCTGGTTTTCTCTGCAACCTGTCTCTGTAAAACCATCCTGGTAAACTGCCTCTGAATTGACCTCAAACTCAACTGACTCACTGACTATGCACCTCTGAAATAGCTTCTTTTTTCTACCTTCTCGAGAAGTGGGTATATCCTATCTCTAACTCATTCTGTCAAATCTTTCTTTACTTTGTCACTTTGTCTGCCAATCAATTAGACATTCCTTTCAAACATGGCTCTTTCCATCTACAAACTAATTTTACCTTCATTGTTTGGGATGAAAGCTGTGTACTAAAAGCATGTCTGTTTTCCAGTCAGAGGGATTAAAGGTATGTGGCATGTCTACATTCCAGCCAGTCACCCACACCTAAAAAAGGTCTTTGGATGTGATCTCTTACCAGAGCAACCATGTTGTTGGATTAAAAATCCATTACATCTAATTTTAATGTGTTAACAATTTACTCTGGGTGTCAAGTGCAGCATCATGAGAAGGCAGCATATTCTTCAACAGATGAAATTATTCATCCAAGACACTATATGATTTAGTTAATCCCTCTAGGAATTATTAGTGGGGGCATCAAAGTTGAGTCTCTTGAAACATTTCATAAAAATGGGGCCAGATAGAAAGCATGTTTCTTTCAACTGTAACTTAATATTCATCAAATATTTCTGAGGGAAAATTGGTTTAAGTTAAGTAAATTCTTTGCCCTGCTGTGCTGTTTCGTTAGGAAGAAACCTTGCAATGATATGTCTGAGTGTCTCTATGCTGCATAATCATCTGGAGAGCATATAGAAAATAGAAGTATTGGGCTTGAAAGATGGCTCAGTTGGCAAAATGCTTGCCATATAGACATGAAGACCTGAGTTCAGATCCTCAGACCCACATTAAATGTCAGACAACATGGCATGCTTTTATATAGGCCCAGCACTGGAAAGACACAGAGAAGGACAGATCCCAAGGAATTTCTCTCCAGCCAACCTTACTAATTTGTGAGTTCTAGGTTCAAGGAAGGACTGCCTTGATCTCTAAGGTATAGAGTTACAAATAAACATATTCATTGTTGACCTATGACATTCATAAATGTATGTACACATGTACACACATGGAGGCGGAAGCTCACGGTCAGCTTTTAGATGGAACACAGGGTTCCCAAGGAAGAAGGAGCTAGAGAAAGTACCCAAGGAGCTAAAGGGGTCTTCAACCCTATAGGTGGAAGAATAACCATGAACTAACTAGTACCCCCTGGGCTCGTGTCTCTAGCTGCATATATAGAAGAGGATGGCCTAGTTGGCCATCAGT
>LR749867.1:414080-448798 GCA_902729485.2 Mus minutoides
GAGCTGCCACAAATGTCAGTGCTGGAAACTCAACCAGGTCCTCTGTAAGGGAAGTAAGTATTTTTAACCACCAAGACACTTAACCGCTGTTCTACTGTTTTTGTTGTTGTTTTTTTCAACTTCTAATTGTAAATGTAACTTTTATTTACCAGATATAATTGCTGTCTTGGAGGCTTACTGCTGATTGAGCTCATCCTTTCTAGCTCTTTCTGAACCTGGCTGGCTGGTTCAACTGAGCTGTTGTAGCTCAAACTCTTCTCCAAGCTGACTGATTCAAACTAGCTTCTCTCAGCTTCTCTATGAATTGCTCTGTTTGGCTTTGAACTAAGTCTAGGGATTGTTTTTTTCTAATCTTTTGGTGTCTTATTCTCCAGCTAGTTCTTTCTCCTATGTCCAGCTGGTTTTCTCTGCAACCTGTCTCTGTAAAACCATCCTGGTAAACTGCCTCTGAATTGACCTCAAACTCAACTGACTCACTGACTATGCACCTCTGAAATAGCTTCTTTTTCCTACCTTCTCGAGAAGTGGGTATATCCTATCTCTAACTCATTCTGTCAAATCTTTCTTTACTTTGTCACTTTGTCTGCCAATCAATTAGACATTCCTTTCAAACATGGCTCCTTCCATCTACAAACTAATTTTACCTTCATTGTTTGGGATGAAAGCTGTGTACTAAAAGCATGTCTGTTTTCCAGTCAGAGGGATTAAAGGTATGTGGCATGTCTACATTCCAGCCAGTCACCCACACCTAAAAAAGGTCTTTGGATGTGATCTCTTACCAGAGCAACCATGTTGTTGGATTAAAAATCCATTACATCTAATTTTAATGTGTTAACAATTTACTCTGGGTGTCAAGTGCAGCATCATGAGAAGGCAGCATATTCTTCAACAGATGAAATTATTCATCCAAGACACTATATGATTTAGTTAATCCCTCTAAGAATTATTAGTGGGGGCATCAAAGTTGAGTCTCTTGAAACATTTCATAAAAATGGGGCCAGATAGAAAGCATGTTTCTTTCAACTGTAACTTAATATTCATCAAATATTTCTGAGGGAAAATTGGTTTAAGTTAAGTAAATTCTTTGCCCTGCTGTGCTGTTTCGTTAGGAAGAAACCTTGCAATGATATGTCTGAGTGTCTCTATGCTGCATAATCATCTGGAGAGCATATAGAAAATAGAAGTATTGGGCTTGAAAGATGGCTCAGTTGGCAAAATGCTTGCCATATAGACATGAAGACCTGAGTTCAGATCCTCAGACCCACATTAAATGTCAGACAACATGGCATGCTTTTATATAGGCCCAGCACTGGAAAGACACAGAGAAGGACAGATCCCAAGGAATTTCTCTCCGGCCAACCTTACTAATTTGTGAGTTCTAGGTTCAAGGAAGGACTGCCTTGATCTCTAAGGTATAGAGTTACAAATAAACATATTCATTGTTGACCTATGACATTCATAAATGTATGTACACATGTACACACAAGAATACAAATGAATAAGCAAATATATAAACAATATTTCACAAAAAGAAACCCTGAGCATCAGAGATTACTGGAAATATAGTAAGTCCCTTTTCAAAAGGTTCCTAGTATCCACAGACTCCTTAAGGAACGATATTCGCCCACCACAAGCAGAGGAGTTCTCATGAACAAAAGCTCTGATATGACTCTGTCTCCTCTTCGACTCTGTGTCCCATTTTACTTGCCTGTAAAATGTTGTTACCAAAATCTGACAGCGAGAACAGGTTCAGGCATAGCAGTTTTCCCCTTTGTCACTTACTGCGTGTTTGTTTAGAAACCTTCGGTGGTGCATTGTGACATCTTCTAAAGGGGAACTTTCAATCCTGGAGAGAGACTCCTAAGTGTAGATAAAGGACCCTCACATGCAATCCACAAATGGAATTGATAGCATTTGCAATAGCAGTACACAAGGCTTGCAAGAGGAGATTCTCCAACCTGTTGACCTAATTTCCTGAATGTGGAATTAGAGCCCCAGGGATGCAGTTTGTGTATGTCATCACCCACACCCAGGGGGGATCTTCCTTAATGTAGCTGCCTTCAAACCACCCATACTCCCTTAACAAGCCTCAGGGAGGTCACTGATTCTCCAAGTTAACATCAGCAACATCATGACTTTGATCTGTCCTTAGTTCCCTATCCAGCATGAGAAGACCTTTTTTGTTTCCTCACGAATGACAAAGGAAGATTCTGGTACACATCTGAGGGTTAAAAGCAGTTCTCCTCACCTTTCTTGTCAGGACTTGCAAACACTGACTACAGGCAGAGGTAGAGCACGTAAGCTCAAAGTATCATAAGCCTCTGATGAGAAGAATGAGTCAAACTTTGATATTTATTTAAGTTTATTTTAATTTCCACATCTAGCACTTGATTCAGATATTGTAAACATTTAAACTGTGCCTAGAGCAGCCTGGGCATATTAATAGATTTGTTTCAACAGTACATTTTATTGACTGGAAATATGATCAAGTACTTCCAAATGGATTTAATATTTGAGTTGCTATCAGGCAAGACAGGTTGGCCATTGATTTTATAAATAGATAACAGTTTTGATATCAGTTGTTCATAACAATCACATCAATGTATGTGTGTGCATATATGTACACATGCACAGATTACCATGTGTGCTATATAATTAGACAGATGTGTCTATAACACATTTAATTTAAAACAGAGCTTTAAAAACATAAATTCTCAGAAGTCCTACCAGAATACCATGGCTGCTTAATACTACTTGTTTTGGAAATAGGAAACTCTAGCTGCAAATCCCCCCAGTTTCTGTTGATGAGATCAACCTTCCCGCACACACTGAGAATAGTAGAGTTGACTGTTTTCCTTCATGAGCTATCTCCTGATCTGTACACACACTGCATAATTTTTTGAACATGAGTAATTTAGTAGTCTTTGAAGCTTAATAGTTTGGAGTGCTCTAGTATAGAACTCACTCAAGAATTTTTTTCCCAATTTAACTAGCTAGTGATAATGAGCAAAAGAAATATCACATGAAGGCAGTTAGGGCTGGTTTCTTTTAAATTCATTTGACAGGAAATACAGAGAACAATGACTCTTTTAACATTCCAAACCAACAGTGGGTAAACTGAGGATCACCCAGAAAATATACAGAATCACCTTTATCTCCTACGTTGGTTTCTTGAAATGGTCACTTAAATGGATGCTCATGAATAAAAAGTCTACTGAATCAAATGTTTTGAGTCAAAAGCAGAGAAATGCCTTGGTATCTCCACCCCACTGCCAGACATTTTATCCCTGTGTTGATCTATAGCTTTTTGCTTTCATTCACCCTTAGACTGCTGCCAATAGCAGATGGTCAGGTGGGTTTGTCAGTATCAAATGATGCCAAGTGATTTTATAATATTTCCATATTATAAAATGCCCACTGACATGAGAGGTAGGCTTTGCAAAACCATTTCTTTCTTTTTTCCATCTAAAAAATATTTTGAATCTAAATTTTCTAAACTAAAAGACTAAAGCTCAAACACATTCAGTGTCCAAACTCAGTGTTTAAATTTCAGTTGAAAATAATTGTTTAAAGGTGATAATGTACAGTGTCTTTCTATATGTTAAGCCATGGTAGGCAAGCTGGCTCAAAAGGCAACTTGATCATGCCACCTGTTTTCACAAGGCTTGCAAGCTAAGAATAGATTTTACATTTTAAAAAGTATTTTAGTTTAATAGCCATAGAAGTACCAATATAATATTTTTTACAGAAAATATTTGCCAGCCCCAGCATTAAGCTGTAAAAATATTTTTATTGTCTTCTGAATTTGATTGTTGGATTTTTATCATAAAACATTAAGATTAGGATTAATGGTATTCCCATAAAAATTTTATTCTTCAAATTGGGGAGAGGACAAAATATAGTTAATTTGAAAAGCCTGGTCTTTATATTATCTGGAAAACTATCAATAATATGAAAACTTCTTACTTAAGGACAAAAAAATGCTTTTGAATATGAACCTCTAAACATGCAGAAAAAATAACTTCCATTTTATATATTCTTACCGATTAAGGTGATCTGCTATAAACACCCCCAAACTCTGCTATTTAAACAAGTTTTCTTATTAATTCCTCTGCAATCTGTATATGCAATGTACACACACACACACACACACACACACACACGTGCGCACACAGACACATGCACACCTGTTTTATATTTCACTGTGTAGAGTACTTGATGACTTTTATTCTTTAAATATTTGTGTAGCAGTGGACAGACACATCAGCTTCATAACAGGCTCCACAGAGGTTAGTGGTCCCTGGCGTCTTCATATAGGTGTTTGGAAGTTTCCAGTGTAACAATGAAGCAAGACCAAAGACCCAATAACAAACAGCTGAGTGGATCAATAACCCCTGTGTTTTCAGTCCGCACTTTCTCAAAGTGGTGCATGGAAAAAGGACTATTTATATCTGGAGCCTAATGAAGTAAAATTATCACAACCGACATGCGCTGGTGGCATAATTCAGAGACAGGGCTTGGCTTAGAGGGATTTGCAGGCTGTTTTTAGTCCAGATTTTATTTATTTTCTTTAGTGAAACTTAATCCCCTAATCAGTTCCAATTTACATATTTTCAGCTCCCACCCACCCACCCTTCTCCCCCCAGTTCTATTCTAAAAAGAGTGGTGCTGCAGAAATGGAATAACTATTATGTTAAATAATTATTCATTGCAACGTGCCCTTCTCCGTTCTAAGCAAACAGATTGCTGGTGGAAAAGCAGATGAACTTACAGGCAGAGAGCTTTGGGTTTCTATTACAACTCCTCCTATTCCTTCCTGTGTGTGTGCCTAGGTGTACTCACGGATGTGGCTGCATGTGTGTTTTTAACTTGATCCACCCTGCAAAGTTTTGTTCGCACTAGCTCTCCTTTCCAGTCTTACGGGATTAATATTCTGCTAAATGAAGTGTTGCAAATTTGAATTTTATTTGGGGCTAAATAGAATACCAAATGGTTATACTTACAATCATGGTCAGATTTTAATCCATCTCTGAATCCTCCTGTTCCTAACTTGAATAAACATGTCAATGAAATTATCTTCCAAGTAAGGCTCTCCCTTACTCAAGATCCCTTGAATGTCATTTAAAATGTCAGAGATCCCAAATTCCCACAGTGTTCTAAGACGAATTGGCTCCTTCCCATCTTTTTAGACTTGGAAATTATTGGTGTAATAGGTCTAGGAGAGGACAATGTAAAAAAGCTATAGCTGATTTTAAATGTGCCTTTTCTGACAAGGTTTTGAAGAATCATCAGTAGTTATCTTGAAAAGCCTCTGGAAATGTCAAATTGATGCCTCTTAGAACAATGAAAGAATTAGGAATGGAATATTGTCCATCCTACTCAGACCACAGGCTTACAAACATGGTGCTATGAAGAACTGCAACGGGATTGCAGGGATGTCCCAGCAGTTAAAAGCACTAGATGCTCTTTCAAAGAACCCAGATTCAACTCTCAGCACCTGCAGAGGAGCTCATGGCCTTCTGTACCTCCAGTTCCAGGGGCTCTGACCCTCTCTTTCAACCTCTGCCAGAACAAAGCACACAATACTGTGCACATTCACATCCTTGCAGGAAAAGACCTACACACACAAATTAAAATTAAAAAATAATTACAAAGTGAGTTGTAGAAAGTGAACAATAGGAGTTATTAGGAGAATCTATCTGAAAATAAGGTGGAGAGTAACTGAGGAAGACCCTAGAATTGGACTTCTGGTCTACGCATGGTCACATGTGCATATGTACCTACACACACACACACACACACACACACACACACACACATCAAAACAGAAGATTCAGGGAATATTCAGAGCTGAACACTAAGATGAAGAGAATGTGTTAGAAGTTGAGTTTGACAGACATGTAAGCAACCCAAATTAAACACAATGAGTCTCCCCCTCTGTCTCACACAATACACATACATACACATACACATACACAGAGAGAGAGAGAGAAACAGAGACAGAGACAGAGACAGAGACAGAGATGCACATCCAGAAATATATCCTCTACAAAATGATCTTCTTTACAGGGGATGCAGGCATTTCCCAAGTAGACAGAATAGCCGGGAAGCTGCTGTACCCATTGGGAAAATTTAGAAGGACCCTGGGAATATAACCATGAAAGCCACGAACCAGGGATGGAATCCGCATACCCTACATAAAATCCTTTTTGGAAAAACAACAGAAGATGAAGAAAATAGAAGACATCAGGGGTAAAGAGCAGGTTCTTCAATTGGTTTCCTGGTGAGCAGAGAGGGTCTCTGTGTACATATGAGTCTGAGCTAACACACATTGCTTGTATCCATCCCAGTTGGACACAGGAAAGGACATATAACTGAAAGATATCAATTTGGAATCTGATCCACCTATAGTTTTATCCTGATACAATTCTTTCTCAGCTGCATGTCTTTTGCTCCTTTGAATTGCTTAGGTTGAGGGTGATCAATGCATGGTAACTTTACTATCCCCATGGAAATTTGGAAAAATTCTTCATGCTTTGACATGCATGAAAACATCTAGGTAAGAAGGGTTAATCTTTGAGGCAGTTTTTCCCCCGACAAATTTCTTTAAGAAAGTTTCAAACATTTGATATGAATTATAGACTATTTTCTAAATTGTTTTCCCTGGATGCTAATTCAATTAAAGCCTCCCCCCCCCCCGAAAAATATTTCTTGATCATTCACCGTATGCCCAGAAGCATGGCAGGCACCATGGGAGATATAAAAATATTTTTATAAGCTCTCTTTGTGGTTACGAATATTATAATTTAGTTAGGAAGATAAAAATTGGGCCTAAGAAGCCAGGAAGATATGCAAAAATAAAATAGAAGCCAGGGCTAAGGGATTGCTTCAACCTATGAGAATTTAAGTCGGGGTAATTAGCATGCTGAGCATACAGCAAAGCTCTTGGTTTGAGACTCTGTAGCAGCATTCTGAAGGGATGGGGGGGCTGTTTGTGATGTATGAGGAGACTAAAGTAGGTTGATGTGAAGAAATTCTTCTCAGGAGAATCAAGGGCTAGGAGTTGGTCAGGTACCCTTGTTCAGTTCCTGAAGCAACAACAGCAGAAAGCGAGCATTGCTTCATCCTTGTTACGTTTGTCTCCTTGCTTTGTTCCTCCACACCAGATATTCTTTTGTCCCACTGTCTAGTTAAAATCTCCACACCTGTCTCATTAACTTCCTCTCAAACATTAGCTTTAGAAGAGGTTTAGATGTGCAGGAAAAAAATTATCAGATGAATGCTTATAAACTACCCATTCTCTATCCACATTGATTTCTACAAATTCTAACTACCATCCTATCTATACTAAGGAAAAAGATTTGTCATGTCATGTAGAAACACAATTGGCCACTATTATGAATGGAAGATTAAGTTTTATTCTGGTTTCATCAATGTTCTATTCTCTCCCAGGATTCTACCCCAAACAGACAATGCATTAAACTGAATCTTTGTGTCTCTTTTAACTCCTCTTGGCTATGACACCCTCTCAGACTGTCTCTTATTTTTTATGACATAGATGATCTAAAGACATATACTATGCATATAAGTATAATTTGAAGAATATTTTCTTGGTGTTGTTCCTATGGCTTCTGGTTTCAGTAAGGAAGATCACACCCAACTGTCCCTTTATAACATCTCTTAACATATTCTCCTTGGAAGGGAGAGTACCAAAGTTCTTATCCCTAGTTCCCATTCAAATATTGAGGGCTGTGTTCCACTTTCATGATCATTGTGTATCTGAAGAATGTGTTTAGAATTCTTCAACAAGAAAGAGTTGTCTATCCTCTCATTATTTATTTCTTCCAAAATTTATTTGTATTAATATAGAATTAGAAATGTGTTGTTCATAGCATGTTATATAATTCAATACCATAATATATACTTTGTTGACCAAATTGTTCTACCTTTGATCAAATGGAGGTTTTTTTTTTTTCTATAATTCCTACCAGCATGTGGTGAATCCTCACTGTCTCGGCTTCCTTTACATTTTAACACTGTAATATGTTGTAGACTCTGGGGGGACTCAACATCAGTCCATTATATTAGAGCACAGGTTTATCAGAAAATCTCAGAATTATGCACTTAGGCTTCAGTATTTGTGTACATGGCTTACGCTTATAATAATGCATTATGTACTGGAGCAATACTCTAGTGTTTTCACCACAAAATTTAATAAATACATGAAGAGATATGTATATCATCCCATGTTTTATTTTGTTGAACTTCTAAGGTCTATGGTGTCATAGATATTATTAGCCTCTCATTCCATAGTGTTATATCCTTCCAAATTATTTAGATTTTCACTTTCCAAATGGAAAAAATGTTGATGCTTTTTCCTTGACTATAACCAAAGTTAATAAAAATAAGGCCAAGTAGTCCTGACTGCACAGTAACTGAGACCCAGTTCTGAGGAAATTTCTGCTGTGTAGGATTGTGGAAGAAGGATTTGCAGAGCTGGAGTACATCCTCGGTGATAACACTGCAATGCCCTTGGACTACTGCTATACACTGGGAAGTGTAAAACAAAAAAAGAGTGTGTTTTATTCTTCTCTCTAGGACACTGAAAAACAAAACTGATTTAAAAAAAAAAAAGACCTATGAGGAATGTTCTGTGTGGAATATGGAGGTGAGCATGGTACTCTTCCTACCTCTAAAAGCTTACACTGCATCAGTTAACACATCCCACGTCAGGCAATCCCACTAATGTCCAAAGAGCCGCTGTGAGGTTTTCAGTAGCGGTTCTTGAATGAGGACATTTTTACTCCCATGCCTGGGACGCTTGCAGACATTATCCAGGTGTCAGTGCAACTAACAATGGTTACTAAGGGGAAGGAGGCTGAATTTTTTATTTCCTTTTAAAATAATACTCATATTTGAAAATTCCAAGCATGTATAAAATGCATGACAATCACACCCACTCTCAAGTCTCCTCCTCCCTGGCCCCTCTAGCACACCTTTCTCCTGAATTCATATTCTGCTATTTCTTTGTTCATTTTACAGGGATAGCTAAGCTGTCCCAAGTAAAAGAATGAAAAAAAAAAAAAAAACCAATGTAGACAACATAAACATGTCCTAGAATGTCAACAATGCTGAGGGTAGGGAAGGAGTATCTAGAAGGATGTGATCATTGGATAAGGAATACTGCCTGTGTTCTCAGAAGATGTTTCCCCACATGAAGAGAGCAGAACAGAACACAGTGGCCACTGTAGCAAATATGCCTGGGCTCCCCATTCGAGGAAAGGGATGATACAAAATATTGATTACCTCCTTGAGGTCATGCTCACACCACGCACGTGGGGACACTAAGTCAGAGGTCACCTTGGCGGGAATTACGATAAGATTTGAAGGTGAGGCTAGAGAACTCCAGATTTCTAAGCATGTCAACCAAGAGTGGCAGCAGTGAACCTGGAGCACACAACTAACATGACAAATGTCAATTCTATGAAGCTATTTCAGTGTGGACTGAAAAACTCAGAAAACTAGTTACTGTTTTACTTCAGTAGGCCATGCTTGCAAAACAAATCAAACTGTCAGAGCTCAACCGCCATGATGGGGAGTTCTAGGTGAAGCAGCCATTCATTTGTTATGAGACTAACATGACAAACTTATCAGCTGGCTGCTCTAAACCTTCTGCTTCATCTAAACCTTCTGCTTCATCTAAACCTTCTGCTTCATCTTGTGGTTAAGTCAAGTCAGTGGAGTTCTATGTTCATCCTGGTCAAGAGGGAAGGACCAGTCCTGGAGAACAGAACACGGGAGTAAACAGCGTACATGAGAACCTATCTTCAATTTTGTAGTTGGGAGTTTGGAACCATACCCAAATATTTTGTAGTGGGGCTTCCTCCACACTGAAGAAGCACAGTGTTCTTCCACCATGGAGAAACGTCATCTTCTATTCTAAAGGAGGAAACAGACTTACAAAATGTCTTAAAATCCTTCTTCTACATCAATAAGATCCTAGAAAAATATTTTGATGAGTTAGATGTAAATGGATCAGAGGCAAGAGATGTTGAGTGTCCTGTACAATTATGCCCTGCCTATTCCCTTTGAAACAATGATCTTGGAGCTAGGCTGGGAGCCAGCAAGGCCACAGCTTCACAGTGCTAGGATTCCGGGCACATGTGACCATGCCCCGTGTTGAGCATTTGAACTCAATCCTCCTGCTTATGTAGAAAGCTGACCCATCTCCCCACCCCCCAGGGACAGGGATCTAAAGTAACTGCTTTCTTCACAGTGTGGTGCTCACAGGTTTTGAGAACATGAGCCTTTTCTCTTGATATGAAGGAGGTTTCCTGGAGACCACCATTGCCTGAATAAAACACTGAGGAATTCATGGATGCCAAAAACCAAGGAGTGTCTTCATCAGAGGCAAAGATAATCTTTGGAAGGTTGAAATCTGTAATCTGTCTTTTATGGCATCATTCTCCTCTCCAATACAGCTGTAGAGAAAATGTCTGAAGATTCAGTTCTACTCTCATTCTTTGAGGTCTCCCAACCCATGGCCTTTTCTGGTTTTATTTAAGCCTTCTATTAGTTTATTAGTTTGACAGGGGACCCGGTAATTGCACCAGCTTCTAAGTCCTACTGAAACTTTCGTCTGCATCTCCCTGAACACACACAAAATTTAGTACCACTACAGCACTTCTAAAAACAAATAAAAGCTTTGCAAACCCGTCACCAAGCATCCGATGCAATTAAAGTGCATTTGTTTCTTTCCTGGCCTTCTCACACAATCGGAGCCTTGTGAGAGGCAGGCACTCCTCGAATCCTGCCGTGTTTTCTTTAGAGGAAAGTCTGCCAAAATCCGCCTACCCTGAATCCACCCTACATAAGTGAAGTCTCAACTGGTGGGAAATGGAGAGTTGTCACACCACACACACACACACACAGACATACACACACACACACAGACACACACACACAGACACACACACACACACACACACACTTCTGCCTTTGCTACTAAATCCATGATATCCCCACACTGACATAAACCAACAGACTATCAACTTAACGGGTGAGAAGGGGAACGAACATCTTTGAAATGGATTGTTGCACACCGATTCAAGGATTCATGTCATGTAACTAAAGAATATCACAACAAAAACAGAATATGTACCTGGTTAGTAAAAAAGTATCACAGAAAAAAAATAGAATAATTTCAGAAATTTGGGTTTTTTTTTTTTTATTCCTAATTAAAAGTGTTCTGCCAGAAGGAAAGCATAGCTTCCCCCACAACACTTGGATCGTAATAGCTCAAAATTCCCAATGGTGAGCTGTCACACTTGGAACTTTTATTTTTCAGGAAGGGTCTTGAAAGTCTAGGTGATTAAAAGTGACTACCATTAACTCTGCCTGATTTAGCGTCTTGCCATGTGGGTTCACACTCCCATTTTTTCACTGTTTCCTCGTAGTTGCTCTAATATGTGGGTGTGGATCTGGTACTGATTTGGAACTACACAAAACGAATGTCCCTGTTAGTGAAATAATTTATCAGAGGGGAAGAAAAAAAAACTAATAAGGTAAAAGTAGGGTGCGAGCAGGCCATTGAAGATGAAGACTTTTATCCTGAATTCAGTATCAGGATCGGAATGAATTCGCCATGATTCTGTTATATCTCAACTGCGCAGTTCAGACTGCCAAAGCAGCATCACATGAGCTCTGCTAAGAAATGACATGTGGATCTCAAGTTAAGCCAAACTGGTTGGCCACTCCCATGAGCTCTGCATTATCATGGCCCCAGCACATCTTCCAGGGAGGGCAGCTTGCAGGCAAAAGGATTTGTAGCTGTGTTGGTGTCCAGATTTCTTTGTCCATCACCTGCAGAGTGCCTCCTCACAACAAAGAGGCTAGAACAGGGAGCTGAAAGCGCCAAGCCCTCAGCATCTCAAATACTTTATGTTCCATGAGCTGTACGGAAGAGACCCTCAGCAATGGGGCCCCATAAGTATATATGATTTCTAATGACGTTCTGCTATTCTCATAGATTGGTACCTTGTGCTTTGCCTCGTCATCGGCAGAGAGGCTTACTCTGGCATCTGATGGGTGATGGTACAGAGACACATAGCCAGACATTATGCAGTCTGCACCTGGTATATGCTGTTATTATAATATATACATATATATGTGTGTGTGTGTTTAAAACATGTATGTATGTATGTATGTATGTATGTATGTATGTATGTTATGGGTTGTTGTTTTGTGGAAGTCCTAACAATGAGAGTGGGTAGATCTCTGACTCTTTTGCCTGCTCATTTTGCCTATTGGGTTGCCAACCTCAATATGAGGGTTTTGTCCAGTTTGACAGTCATCTCTTGGGGACATTCTCTTTTCTGAAAAGGAAACAGAGGGAGTGTAGTTCTTGGGGAAAGGAGAGGGAAGGAGGGAAGGGAAAAGTGCGTTGGGTTGTATTTTATGAGAGGACAGTCTATTTTCAATTTAGAAGGGAAGTGGGATCATCTGTTGATCAAGTTGGGATATAAAACCTTTGTATTACTAAAACAAATACATAATATAAATGAGTGAAGTAGATACATAATATACACATACATTCATACGTACAAACACACACACATACATAATACATACATACAAACACACACATACATACATACAAACACACATACATACAAACACACATACATACAAACACACACATACAATACATACATACAAACATGCATACATATATGCAAACACACACACACATACACATACATACATACAAACACACATACATACATACCCACACATGCATACATACACATACATGCATACATACACGCATACATACATTCGTGCAATAGACAGAATGACAGTCAGATAGATTGATAGCTTGGGAAGTGGACATCCCCCTTCCTAATTACTGCTAAACTTGAATCAGGAGATCTGTCTCTATTCATTCTTCCAACCATTTTGGCCATGAATCTGACATGTAACCCAAAGCAAAGTGTAAACAAAACCAAAAAGAAACAGACAGTAGCCAAATGTCAGCTCCAGTGTAATGGCATGCAAACCTGAGACTCTATGTTTTATCAAATCATCAAGTGAAATTAAATTTCATATTATCAGCTACAATAACTTGACTCCACATAGAAAGTGGTTTAATTAATGAAGAAAGAGAAAGCAAATGTTGCCTGCTAAATACACTATTAGCATATGATTTAAGAAAAGAATAATAATAAGAAGAAACTGGGAAGAAGCAGACATTACTCTTCAATGGTTAAGTCACAGGTAATTGGCACATGCTCCAGTCAATTGTCTGCACCTCTGACCTGTGCTCATGTATACAACTCAGTGGGTCATGAAATAGGTGAAGGCTTGACAGGACAAATAAACAGTCCCAAGGAAGTGGGGGAGTGGGGTAATGAGAGAGTAATGAATAATGAGAGAGGAGATGCAACACACATACATGCACACACACATACACACACACACAACCCTTCTCACCCCAAAACAAGGGAACCCACAACAGATGAAAGCACCAACGTTCACACTTAGTGAGCCAGGGAACCCACAACAGATGAAAGCACCAACGTTCACAGTTAGTGAGCCAGGGAACCCACAACAGATGAAAGCACCAACGTTCACACTTAGTGAGCCAGGGAACCCATATTAGTTTCTAACCTACCAAACCTAAGATGACTCAAAAGCAGCTGTTCTAGCAAAAAAGCCCACTGGAGCAGGTGATGGATCACAAAACCTTCATCCCTGGAACTCTGTCAGGTCCTCAGGCATCTCCGAAGGTAGGAGAGATCATCTCTCCACTGGTCTCCATCCCCTGGCAGTTTGGTTCTTTACTGCTATCGCTGGGGAGATGCCCTTGAGGACTTTTAGCACAGCACATCATGAACATCCTCAGTTCCCTACCCATGCACCCTTATCACCTCCCCCATTCCTGCACTCTGGAAATGTTTCTCTTTGGAAGAAACTGCAGTCCAAAACGAGTTTGAGCAGCAGACTAATTCACAAGCTTGCAAGTACGGTTATACCACAGATCTTCAGCTACCATGACATAACTTCTTCGGGCCTAGTGAAGAGTTCTCCAAAGTGAACTTTGTTAGCCTGAAACACTCATGGAATCATTGGAAGATTGGTTTTGCTCCTCATATTTTGTAATTAGTATTCTGTTTTGGTATTAGTAATTAAATCCCAGCAATGCTATCATTTTTACAAACAAGCCTTCCTGCCCTCTGAAACACCCAAAAAGCAGCAGAAAGAGTCAGATGCAGATATTTGTACCCTACCAATGGACAGAAGCAGCTGACCCCTGTTGTTGAATTTGGGAAGGCTGAAAAAAAGCTGTTGGAGGACCAGCAGTCTCAATTAATCTGGACCTCTGAGATCTCTCAAGCATTGGATCACCAAACAAACAGCATACACCAGCTGATATGAGGCCCCCAACACACATACAGTAGAGGACTTGTGGGTCTGTGTCATTCAGAGATGATATACCTAAGTAACCCTCAAGAGATTGGAGGCCCCAGGGAGTTTGGAGGTCAGAGGGGGTGGGGAGTGGGGGCATCCATGTGAAGACTGGGGAGTGGAGATGAGGTGTGGGATGTGGAGTAGATGGAGGGTGGATGGAGGGCAGGAAATGGAATATGGAGTGAAAAAATAAATTAATTTTTTAATAAAACAAGTGTTTTTTATCATGTATTTCAAAATACAAATTATTTTTTCTTTTAGGTATGTGTATGATATGTGCCTGGTATCTATATGTTGTGTATGCATCTTTGTGTGTTTGGATGCAGACATGTAAATACCATACTGCATATGTGGAAGTCTGGTTAAATAGAATAAATATATTCAAAATCTGTTAAGTACTTTCAAAAGTCTGGTCAAAAAATAAGTATAAAGATTTTGGGAAGTAATAGAAGCAATGGAAGACTAATATTAATATCTAATATTTATTTAAAAAAAACTGTTGTGTTGGGAATTAGTTCTAATGCTTTCTCTTATTTGGCTCCCAAAAGCCATTCTTCCTGACCTGAGGCTCTGTGCCCCCAGGTGGCTTCGACTGATAATAAAGAATTGCCTTATAGCCAATGTCTGGGAAGGAATATGTGAGATGGGACTGGACTTTTAGATTGTGTGGGCAAGGGACTGAAGGTGAGGGGTGAGACAGAGAATCACAATGACAATAACAGGGAAACAGAGAGATGAAACTTAAAGGCCCACCGCATGTGAGAATCCCGGAAAGCAGTCCTAGGGGCCACTTCCCAGATTCGGTCAAGGGGGAACAGAGATGAAATATAAATTTTAAAAGATGTTAACTCATGAATATCAGAGGGGAGTGTTTGCTAGCAGCAGGGAGTTTTAGAAGTGCCCAGGAATTGAGCTAATCAAGTCATATCAAAATTAGCTGGTGTGTGTGTGTGTGTGTGTGTGTGTGTGTGTGTGTGTGTGTGTCATTTGCAAATCCAGAGAGCTCTTAGGTGGTTTCAGTGGGCAGGACATCCAAGAACCAAAGTGGTTTAGTTAATTCACTGCTATAATCTTGACTAATATTTTTAAATCATGCTATAGCAAAGTGACCCAGAAATGAATCTGAGATAAAAATTTTTCAAAGGAATAAAAAAAAAACCCAACAGTAATCCAAATATAGTAACACACACACACACACAAACACAATATCTTCTCTTTACTTGATGTATTCATTTTCTGTCAGCAACCATCTTTGTCAACTACATCTTTGCACCTATCTCTATATGTCTACATAAATTGATAGCTATGTACCCAGTTATCTACAAACATAGCTCAGACAAATATGTTCATTTAGAATTGGGATCATGATTGTTAACATGACCATATTACCTAACTAAGTCACCAGCCTTCTGACTGGGGATATTTCTTAGCTTTATGAGTCTTATAACTATAAACTAAAAACTGCTGTAGTCTCTTTCTAACTAAAAATAATAACTTTCAGCAGGATTAGATGGGTCTACATAAATTATGAAATATAAATGCAGTAGCAATTACACATTTCAGTCATCTAAACCCACAGATATAGCCAAAATTTGATTTTTGTGGGGAAAACTTCAGTGATGAAGTTTAAACGTGGAAAGTGCTGGTCTTGGTCAAAGGCAGTGTTATCACTCAGGGACTCTCCTCAGCACCTCATCCTGACTTTGAATGCTTGGGTTTTTCTGAGTATTCATTTAACCGGCTCGGGGGTGGGGAGAGACTGGACAATCTATTGTATGATCCTTTCACAAGAGTAAGATTCTCATCCCTTAGAAATGTAGGGTTTGATTAGTTGGAAATATTGTGAGGCAAGAAAGAAGAGAACAGGAAATGGCCTAAGTCAAGCACAGATGCCCTTCACAGTCAGTTACACTTGACTACACTTGTGTGTGGTTTCTCTAACTCAGGTGCCTGTGTCGTAAACACAAGAACTAAGCCCAAAAACACTGAGAAATGAACAACCATAGCTCGATGCTTTCCCAAGAGTTCTGACTGACTTGGCAACTCTCCCTTTGTGTTCCTGTGTATGACTGACAGGTTATGGGCACCTCCTCTTTTGGTTTTCATTGTCTTATTCAAAGTCACATTAATAGCATCTGTACAAACCATGACTGCCTGACTCTGCACCATTTCCAGATAAAGAATAGCCTTTCAATTCCCTCCCAATTTCTCCCTCAGATAAGCACGTCCGTCCTGGTGTACATCTCTGTGAGCTACACATAAGTAGGTATGTATAGACACTGGGAGGAGACAACTTTTTCTTTCTAGTTGACACGGTTCTGATTATCTAACTATTCACAGGGAAATGGTCTGCATTATATTTTTTAATAAAAATATAATAAATGGAGAGTAGAGTTGATCAATTGTGCTATATGCTAAAACATCACCAATTAATAGTTTTTAACATAAACATAAAATATATTTTCCTTAACCTTTCATCGGTGAAAACAGAAGAACAAGGGAGGAAGAGGAAAACAAGGTGAGAAAGAGGAGGGTGTATAATGGAAGAAGGGGAAGGGAAGGAGAGGAGTGCAGGGGAGGGGAGAAGAGGAGGGGAGAGAAAGGGAGAGAAAGGGAGAGAAGGGGAGGGGAGGGGAAAGGAGGAGAGGAGACAGGACAGGAGAGGAGTGCAGGGGAGGGGAGAAGAAAGGAGGGGAGAGGAGGGGAGTGGAGATAAGAAAATAGTGAAATAATAAGAATTATAAGATGGGGACAGGAGAGGTGGGGTAGGAGGAAAGCTGAAATAAGAGAAAAGAAAGAGGAGAGGAGGCAGGAGAGGGGATGGAGAAGAAGCTAGAAAGGGGAAGTGGGAAGGGAGAGAGGAAGATGGATGAGGAAGAGAACAGGAGAGAAGATGAAAAGAGTATTGGAGAGGAAAAATAGAAGGATGACAGGAGCCTAGGGTGGGATGGAGAGAAGGAGCAGAGGAGGGAAAAGAGGAGGAGGAGCGAAGGGGAAGGAGTGAGGAGGGCAGGGAGGAGTAAAGAGAGAATAAAAGGGAGAGGAGGGGAGGGAGGAGGAGAGAGAGAAGGAGGAGGAAGGCAGGGAGGAAGTGAAGAGAAAGAGGGACAGATGGAAGAAGAACAGCAGAAAAGAAGGGAGGGAACAGAATTCCATTTTTAATGTTATTTTCTTCAGTTCTGTTTTTATCCACATAACTTGTGGTTCAATAATCCAACCCTTTGCATCAAGATTGGCAGCCAGTGACAGAACAGCTCCCAATGTGAAGGTACACTTCATGTTTCTTCTCCTTTGATCATGATTAGAGATAGTCTTGACTTTTTTCTCCACGTTAATATCCCATACCAACACAAAAGCATTTTAGATATAGTATGTGGCTACACCCATGGTATCTGTTTCTTCATTAGAGCAATAATATTATATACAACATCACTGTAAAAGGGGCCAACTATATCTGCTTTAGCAAGTTTAAATAACACCCAGGACTGTAACTAGACCTAATTAGTCATTCATTCAAGCTATGTGCACTTGCTCTGCAAAATACTGAAAAACCATCCATTTTTAAACTGATCAATTTATCAAACAGAATTGCAGGTGGTGGAACCTATGGAGCCTTCAGAGCCAACATGAAAAACAGAGAATTTTCAACAAAGAATTGTGTTATCCTTGTAACCAGAGGTAAAGCGCATATAAAATAAACCAAGAATAGGCCCAAAGTGATCTTTAGATTGTAGGTCAGAATGCAGACGCACAGAATTCATGAAGCTATTCCTGATTAATGTGTATGTGTTTCACTGGATTGAAAAGTCTCAACATAGAAAGTCCATAGAAGTCGCAGAACCAAATGAAAATTAAATTCATAACTGTGCTATGAGTAGTCTGTAAAGAAATAACTGTTTAAACATACAATCCCATAATTAGCCAGGATCTTTTCATTCAAGCACTGTAGGTCAAAACCACTGACTTTCCCAAGTCAATGGGGAAAAGCCTTCCATTTCTCCCCTGTGTATTTGGATGTGTGTAATTAGACTTCTCTGATGCCAACAAAAACCCATGAAGGCTTTCTCCATACAAGTTTAGATTGTTTCTGCTCCAAAAACTGGATCAGAACGTGCTGGTACACACCACCAGCAGCACGCCGGACGGGAAACACCACCTGACCATTCCAGCCAAGAGGTTATTGCTTACCGCTAAGATAAATATCTGGGATAAAAAATAAATTGAATCAATAGTGGTGCAAAAGCGAATGCTATTAACCTAAGGACTGCAGTGGATTAGCTGTTGAATTTTGCCTGTTCATTTGCATTTATTTTCCTGGTTTAGCTAATGTTTTAGCTGATCTTGTACATGGTAAGCTATTCATAGGCTAAAACTTGAGGTTATTGGCCAATGTATCAGTTAGCACTTGTTCTGGCTACACCTTACATAAATTCAGTGTATTAATAGTTTGAATGGGACAACTGGATTTTTTCCCTCTCCCAATATAGACAGGATTCTTTTTACAACCACTCTATCTGAAATTTAAAATGTTAATGCCTGTGTCTACACACACACACACACACACACACACACACACACACACACACACACACGCAGTTTGTCGTGGAGGAGGTCTAAGTGTAGTTTTGACAACTTAGGACAGTTAGGATAGCATTATGGGGCTATTAATTACTGATATCTTATTCATTTCTGCCTCATCTTACAAACAGGTTAAAGTTCTCAGTCATGGTCACAAACTTGAGCATTATAGCACATATTCTGCAGTACATCTTGGGTAATATCTGATGAAGAGGTGGAACTCCTCTCGCTCTTGAACCTGAGCTAACCACTCAGAAAGAGATGATTTATGTATCAGAAAGAGAACTGGGCAGACGACATGCACTATGACTTCCAGGGGGAGATCATCAGAGGCCAAGTAGCTTTGTCTGCTTTTCTTGGAATATTTGCTCTGAGAATTTAATGGATTGTCAGGCTTTTTGTTTAGGTTTGTTTTACAATTTTAATTAAAATATATTTACATCACTTGACCTTCCCTTTCTGCTCTCCAGCTCCCTTGCCTCTTTCCTCCCTCAAAACACTCAGATGTCCCATTCCTGACCCTCCACTCAAGTTGACATGCACAGAATCATAAATGCCTGATGAATCTATTGTGGTTGTTTTCCGAGCTGACCACTTTGAATTGGATAACCAGCCAAGGAGATCATCCCTGGGAAAAGACATTAAGGACCTGAGGACACCAATTCAGAAGCAGACTGAGAAACAAGTGCTAGATTGGGACATTTCAAGTGGGTTGTGAGGGTCTTGAGAACTTAAGGAATAAGGATGTAACAGTCACAAGACAGACTGTTATTAAAGTATGTAATTTTCAGTTGTGATGGTTCTCACTTTTAATCTCAGCTCTTGGGGGCAGAGGCAGTTGGATCTATGTAAGATCAGGGCCAACTTTGTCTATATAGTGAGCTTCAGGACAGTCAGGGTCACACAGTGAGACTGTCTCAATTTTTTTTTGAATCTTTTATTTTTGAAATTATTATATAATTACACCATTCTTTTCTTTCCTGTCCTCTCTCCAAGCCCTCCCATGTAGCCCTTCTTGATCTCTCTTCAATTTACATTGTTAATACCTGTGACTTCTATAAAATGTAAATCAAAACAAATATTTGGGTAAACTATGATTCTTTTGGTGGCCAACATTTATCTACTGTACTAGTGATGGGGTAGGTATTGGCTAGCTTTATCTCAGAGCAAATTCACTCATTCGAATTGTACTAGAATCTTAATTGAGAGTTTCCTCCATACCCAGACTGTATGCTGGTTCACTAAACACAGAAAACGTTTCTTTTTTGGATACTAGCACATAGTAATGTGATCCAATTCTTTGCGGGCTTCAGCTGATCAACTTGGCTTAAAGATGGTTCTTTTTTTTAAAGACTTATTTATTTATTATATGTAAGAACACTGTAGCTGTCTTCAGACACACCAGAAGAGGGCATCAGATCTCATTACGGATGGTTTTCAGCCACCATGTGGTTGCTGGGATTTGAGAAGAGCAGTCAGTGCTCTTAACCACTGAGCCATCTCTCCAGCCTTTTAAAGGTGGTTCTTGAGAGATGAAAGATGGTTGCCTGCCTATCAAAGGACTTATTCCTATGGTCGTGGTATGAAACTGTTACTCTCTTCTGTTCAAGAAGGTCTTGAAGAATTTGAAAAAAAAAAAAAAAAAAACCTTTCATCGGCATAATGATGCTTTTTTAAAAAAAAAAAGATAGTAATTATAGGTAGTAGTTAATGATGATGAATATTTATCAGAATTAATTTGCATTGAGGGAAGTCATTCCCACAATGATCCGCTTTAACTAGTGAGGACATAAAAATTCAGCAACCAAACTTGCAGATGAGATTCAGACGCAGGCCGTTAGGTGGGTGCCAAAGCAGTAAGGTTTTAACATTGCCGGCTCCTAAAGTCTCTTTCTGTCTCATATTCTCTTATTAGATCTGAGATCTTTGGCTGTATCATGTATAAGGTTTTGCATGGAACATAGGTGATAAGCAAGGCCTTAACTTCTTCTGTGAGCACCCTCTCTCTGTAGAGCTAGAATGTGAAGAAGACAGAAGACAGTGACCTTGGATGTGGCCCTTGAGTAGATGACCATAGCCACAAGGAAGGAGTCTCCTTACTGCTCCCCTTTCTATCTCCTTTTGTACATTAGACTCATTGGCCTCATAGGGAAATAAGCACACTTAAAGCCAGCTGTGGAAGAAAAGCCAAATACCGTGTGTGTGTGTGTGTGTGTGTGTGTGTGTGTGTGTGTGTGTGTGTGGTGCGGTGGTATGTGTGTGTGTGTGTGTGTGTGTGTGTGTGGTGTGGTGGTGGTGGTGGTGGTGTGTGTGTGTGTGTGTGTGTGTGTGTGTGTGTGTGTGTTTAAAAAAGAAAACCACACACATCCTCTGTGTGTCTATGTGTCTGTCTCTGTCTCTCTATCTCTGTGTCTTTCTCTGTGTGTATGTCTGTCTGTCTCTGTTTCTCTGTGTGTCCCTCTCTCTCTCTCTCTCTCTCTCTCTCTCTCTCTCTCTCTCTCTCTCTCTCTCACACACACACACACACACACACACACACACCAAAAATTTTCATCCCTTTCATGGTTATTAAAAAGCCAGGGAGAGATGACTTTCAGCCTGCAATGCTGTTTTTTGAAACATATTAACCGCCTCCCTTCACAGCATCTTACTTAGTGAAGCACACATTTTTCAACCTGAAAGAAAAATTGCAACATCAGTGTAACTTCTTTAGGTGTGGCCTAACGAAGTCGCAGTCCTCTCTCATGGCCAAGCCCCTCCCGTTCCTTCATTTCAGGCACCACAGTAGTAACACCTCGGTTCAAACCCAGAGGGAAAAGGGTTAATTTGCATGGCTTGGAGCCAGGCTTCTCTTAACTAGGGAATTGGCAGCCAGCAGTTTGGAAAGCTGCCTCAATGTCTGACTGAACGTTTTTATTATCCTTTTTGAGCAAAGGTGGCTTTTAGACACTCTCAGCAGAACAGGGCCTTCTGATCAGGAATCGACAGACAGGAGCCAGAACGCCGTCTGCCCCTTCTGGGATGGCTGGGGAGCCCCATGGAGGAAATACCACCCAAACTTGCCCTTCAGTCTACAGCAGACCTACCAGGGAAGTGGCAAAGTCAGCAGAGAGTCCTGGGGTCTAGAAGGGAGGCAGCGGTAGGGAAAGAAAGTCAGACAGCGTGGGGGTTGAGGTAGACTCAGATATTTAAAGTAGTCATGAACAAAGAAGCAGAAGGACTGGAGAGCTAAATTCAGTAAGAATGATAATGCAAAGATAATGAATCTCAACGCAAAGTGAGATATGCATTCATACACAGTTGTGAGAACCCGGAGCCAAAAGGAAACTGCCAAGATGGGACTGAAAACATTCCGAAGAGCTTCTACGTTCTGATCGACTTTGCTCACCCACGACTATGAGTATGGCGATGTACCATGAATATATTCGTGTGTTTGGAGTTATTGTTACCACGTCATCTCTGTCCCAATTAAACTCACCTGTGTTGACCCGCAAGGTGAAACCTATGCTGCTACCTCAAAATGTTGGGTGCCCTAATTATTTCACCGCTTAGTTCTCTGAGAGCAGTGGTTCTCAGCCTGTGAGTCTCAAACCCTTTGAGGGTGTCGAATGCCATTTTCCTAGGAGTCCCATATCAGATATCCTGTATACCAGATATTTACATTATGATGCATGACAGTAGCAATATTACAGTTACAAAGCAGTGGTGATAATTTTATGGTTGGGGTTCACTACATCAAGAGGCACTTTATTAAAGCATCACAGCGTTAAGATGGCTGAGAACCGCCGCTGCAGTGGATCCCAGTGATTGGGTGAACCGGGAGCTGTGCTCATATATCGTGGTGGTAATGAAGATCAAAAGAGATGTGTGTGGCGGAGGTGAGCCCTAGATCATCTGCACAGAGTGAAGATGACTCCTGGAAAGCAGAACTTTGACTTTAGGACCCATGGATGCCCTGGAATCTCTGTGAGGACAGATTCCAGCACAGAAACAGCCTATGAGCAGTTGATTAGAAGTAGGTGACCAGGATTGTCTGTGCCCAAGGCTACACTGGAGAAGGAAGCCTGGAAGCTCTGAGCTCCTCCTGTTCTCACACCAGCTCTTCGAAGACCTCTGTCATCACGTCGTCAGAGAACATCAGCTCTGCTGCAGACTGCAATGGATAGAGATAGAGAGAGCTCTAAGTGTGGTCCAGGGAGCACACTGATGCTGACATTGTTAAAAGGACAAACTTCTGAGATCTGATACACAGACAGGATAGTCGAACATTACAGGGAAAGCTGTATCCTCACCTTTGCCACAATGATCTCAAGGATGCTGGATTTGAGCAGCATAGGCTAACAGAGAGAGAAGCAAGTTGTCATCTGAAGAGACTTGGACAAGAACTTGCTTAGCCATCTTCACTGAGCCAGAAGATGAAATAAAGTTTAAAAAGGGAGATTAAACAGGGGGGCTAAGTAGATGGCTCAGAGGTTAAAGAAATTTGTTACTCTTGCCAGGTTCAATTCCCAGAACCCATGTGGTAGGATACAACCAGCTGTAACTCCAGTTCCAATTGATCTGGTGCCCTATTCTGGCCTCCATGGGCACCAGACAAATATGGTGTGCAAACATGCATGCAGGTAAAACACTCACATATGCAAAATAAAATGAATTAAAATGAGATTAAACATTGTCATAGTTAGGTTTTTACTGCTGTGAACAGACACCATGACCAAAGCAACTCTTATAAGAACAACGTTTAATTGGGGCTGGATTATAGGTTCAAAGGTTCAGTCAATTATTATCAAGGTGGGAGCATGGCAGCATCCAGGCAGGCATGGTGCAGGAGCTGAGAGTTCTACATCTTCATCTGGAGGCTGCTAGGAAAAAAACTGGCTTCCAGGCCGCTAGGATGAGAGTCTAAAAGCCCACACCCACAGTGACACATCCACTCCAACAAGGCTACACTTACTACAACAGAGCCACACATTCTAATAGTGCCACTCCCTGGGCTGAGCATATACAAACCATCACATAGTCAGAAAACCGTTTAGTATCCATTATAAGTGGGGGAGAGTTGTCAGAAACACCTAACAAACTAGAGGTGAAAGTGTAACATGATATATGATCTAGACCCAGCATCAGGTACTCTCAATTCTTTTAATTATGCCACCACATATGATGCACATATGATGCCTACGACGCAGGAGAAATTTGACATTGTTTCTTTCTGCAACTGAATTGCAGCTACTTCTCAGAGAGAGTGACACTGTGATCAGATATACTCACATCCCACAGCTTTCCTCCTGGCTTGCAGACATGGCTGTTACCCCTATGGAAGGAGCCTCTCTATACTATAACATGGCAATAATGTAATTCTGAACTGAAATGCTTAATCCAAGATATCTGGAATGATTGCAACATCAGCAGCCAATGCTCATTGTATAGGACACTTTGATGTACTATAGTTGTGTGGTAGGAAAACTTTCAGAACTACTCTGAACTCTGAATGTGTATACACTAAAACTAAACGATAGTAAAGTTTACTTGTGTTTTTAAAACCAAGCCCCTCTATTAGGTACTATTCTTACTTGTGAAAAGAGTGATGTCAGATGCAACTGTTTCAGATTTGCATAGCCCTAAGCTTCAGAGTGTGGAAATGGAGAAATGTTGGAAAAGATTTAAAATTATATATATATATATATATATATATATATATATATATATATATATGTGTGTGTGTGTGTGTGTGTGTGTGTGTGTGTGTGTGTTTGTAATATATCATATATGAAAAGTATGAAACAGGGAAATTATTAATTTGTCAAAGTTAATTTAGGAATTTGTTTAATTAAATATGGTTTAATTTTTTTAAATGTTAAAAATTCATAATCAGTGATACATTCAGAATTCATCTTGGTCTAAATCAGATGCATACATTAATACATTTTTGTGCTGCTCCTTAGATAAATTAGAAGTCTGGCTTCCGTCAATGATGATCTACAATGTGGAAATGTAAGCCAAATAAACCCTTTCTCCCACATCTTGTTTATGGCCATGATGTTTCATCACAGCAATAGGAAACCTAAGATAGGGACCGATAGATTTTTATTCTGTTGCACAACGAACCCCTTTGGCAGTTAAGGACTGTAAAGGATGGATGGATAACATTTTGATGTCACAGCCACTCTCATCGTGATAAGCACAACACAGCATAATCTAAGTTTCAGGATCCCACCCTGGGTGATGGTTCAGGAGATAAGGATATTTGCTGTTCTGCCAGAGAATCTGCGTTCAGTTAGATCCCCAGCACCCACGTGTAACTCAGGTCCCAGGGGATCTAGTGTCCTACTCTGACCTCTGTGGGCAAGGCGTACAACATGGTGCGACAGACATACATACCACTCATACACATAAAACAAAAATAAATAAATCTGGTGTTGCTCACCACCAGCCCTAGTGTCTATTGTTTCCTTTTGCTCGGAACATGATGAGCCCACGTCTTTATGGCTGAAATCTCTGTTTCTGCATCCCGTGTTTTGTTTTGTTTTTCTATCTATGACTAACTTACATGCAATTCACATGGTGTAAGTGTCTAGACGACTACCCAAAGGCTCCTGTCAGTCAAGCAGACAAACATGTCATTACAACAGTAAACAGACGGCATCTATTTATTTATTTATTTATTTAATTCGGTTAGTTGGCATATGTTTGCTCAACTTCTGGGAATAAAATTAAGACATATTTTATAAACTCAGGTATATGTTTACCAAGAAGGTATCGTGTTCATGAATGTTTTTTTTTTTCAATCTAACTACAAATACTTTATGTGTCTGTCTGGCTCTCACAGTGAATGGGAATTTTAATTCTTTTTAAATTCCTACAGGTTTTTCCTGCTTCTTCCTAAGGTTCATAAATATTTTACATGTATTATTGCTTTTGACGTATTTTTGTCTAGCCTAAAATTTTCTAAGTACTTTATGACTGGGAGCCCATGTTTTTCTTCACTCATCAGAATCAGCTCTTGGACCAATAAGGGAAAATATGATGGACTAGCCAATAACTAAAACCATAGGAAAACTAACCCAAAAATATTCCTTGAATTTAAAAGGGGCTTCCTTATCTAGGAAGCAATTTTAAGCTACATGTGAATCTCCTGTGAACCAAAATTCTCATCCAGGATGCTCACACACAAAGGAAGGAACCATAGATCTTATGAAAAGATATCATTCTAATATCATCTAAAATATAGTTTTAAATGAGGAGGGAAATGTAAGCAAATGAAGAGATAATGCGTTCTCCAAAGGTGGTGTTTTAAACAACTTTTAAGCACATTGGAAAATGCTAAGATATGTGGTTTTATCAAAGAAACAATTTAAATGTCCTTATGAGTTAAACTATATATATGTAGAGGTTAAAATGATGCATTGGTTTAGAAATCTCACATGAAGCAGTGGGTAGTCATTATAAATAAACACAAGGCACCATGAATTGGTAGCTAATGACCTGCATGTCAGGAAAATCAGTGACTGCTCCATTTCCCGGTTTTATATATGTTTGAAGACCCATAGAAAAAGATTATAATCAAGAATTAAAATCAAGAAACTCTGTCTATGCAGCTACACAGATAAGATAACGTCCACTGCCTCCACATTCCCTCATGGGACCCTCCATCCTTCTCCTCACCTTCACCAGTCTCTGGTGAATGCTAAACTACAAGATTCGGTTCAAGGCCGTGGGAACTTTAGGCTATATTCTACATTCAGAAGAGCCACCCTCTTGGTTTAATGTTGCTAAGTGACCTTCTTAACAGGCTGAAGAGGAAAATCGTAATTCTTTCTGAACAGATATGGCACACTTATATCATTCTCTCACTTATGTGAGCATTCTCAGTCAAGAATTAAAATCCTGCAAGGAAAATGTATCCTTTCACCGGAACTCCCGAGCTGTGACGTCGAATCTCTGAAATGTGTTCCCTATGCAGTGTCCTTGTTTATGGGAGTATTTGAGTCATAAAAACCCTCTTGTGTCCTGGGTTTCTTTCTTCTATTGTATGTCCCTTCTCTCCTTTCTGGATTTCAATTGGTATAAAAATAAAGGATTTAACATAATATTTAGCATCACTGAGTTCTCTTTGTAGTGTATAACTTTTAAATTAAATTGACTTAAAATTTGCAACAAATTCTATCGTAGATAAGTTTATTCTCAGAGTAGATTATATGTTGATATGAATGTTGAGAAGGGAGCAGAGGCCTCTGAAATGTGTATAACATACCATGCAGTACAATGCACACTTTATAAGTAGTACTCCAAATAACATGATTTTGAGGAAGACACGGGTACTCTCCTTTTATACACGAGGGTTTTGCTCAAAATATACTGCTGGTAACCAATTCAAAACTCACTCCTCTTCAATACAGCAAATTGTTATAATAACAATACTATTATTTTGTTTATTGATAGATATCTTTTATTCAGATTTAGGTCCTGAAGATTTATCTGGATAAATTAGTAAATTCTGTTAATTCTTGTAATGGGCAATAAAATAAGCTAGAATACTTGCCAAATATTGAGAAAAGTATCCCATTCATATAGGAAGCCACTAGCATCAAGTTAAGAAAATAAACAACCCAAAACAGAGGGTTACTATTACAAAGAATATGTGAGTAATAAAATTTCCATACATCAGCTAGCCATACTTTTCAGCCTTTACTGTACCATTAAGTGTACACACTGATTATCACATTTCTTAATCCTTTTTCATAAACCACAGTAGAAAATAATCACAGGAAGCTGATGGAGGGACCTGAGTGGGAGAGGGGAAGGGGAGGGAAAAGGGGGAAGGGGCAGGATCAGGTATGGGAAGAGACAAGAGAGAACTCCAGAAGGCCAGGAGAATGAATAGAAATATATAGCAGTGGAGCGGGGCAGAGAATAGGTGAGGGATCCACTAGGAAGTCCCAGATGCCAGGGACGCAATGGGGATGACATTGTCCAAAATGTCCAACAATGGGGAGATAGAACCTGAAGAGACCACCTCCAGTAGATAGACATCGCCCCCAGTTGAGGTATGGGGCCACCCACGCATCTCAAAAATGTTAACCCAGAATTGCTCCTGTCTAAAGAAAACATAGGGACAAAAACGCAGGAGAGATTGAAGGAAAGGGCATCCAGAGACCACCCCACCTTTGGATCCATCCCATCTGCAGACACCAAACCCCAACGCTGATGCTGATGCCAAGAAGTGCTTACAGCCAGGAGCCTGGTATAGTTGTCTCCTGACTACGACAGATGCAGATACTCATAGCCAACCATTGGACTGAGCCCAGGGGCCCCAATGGAAGAGTTAGAGTAAGGAATGAAGGAGTTGAAAGGGATTGCAAACCCATAGGAAGAACAACAATATCAACTAACTAGACCCCTCAGAGCTCCCAGGGACTAAACCGCCAACCACAGAGCATACATGGGCCGGTCCATGTCTCCAACTATGTGTGTATCAGAGGACGGCCTTATCTAGCATCAGTGGGAAGGGATGCACTTGGTGTGTGGAGGCTTGATGCCCCAGAGAATGGGGATGCTAGGGGGGTGAAGTGGAGGTGGGTGGGTGGCTGAGGGAGCACCCTCTTAGAGGCAAAGGGGGGATTTCAAGTGCCTCCCTTCCCATTGATGCTAGATAAAGCCATCCTCTGATACATATATTTGAAGTGTAAACAAAATAATTAATAAAACAAACAAACAAACAAAAAAACCCAACATCAAGAACAAACACAGTAGAAACAGAATATTATTGGAATCAAGGCAAGCTTCTGTTATATGACCCTAAAAAAAAGCAATTGTGTTTAAAGAAGTTCAGGTCTGATTTCATTGTCACAGGGGTGTGTGAAGCTACATGTTACAATTTCCTCACTAAGTAGACTCGGTCTGTGCTAAATTTGTTTCATTTAAGCAATGTGCCTTAAGAGCTACAGGATGAGTCAGAGATCTACCCTAGGGCTTTTGCTAATAGGAACTTCTTTCCTCATCCTCTTAGTGACAACAACTCCTTCTGGAACAGGGAAGGCAGTCTCTATATCTCCTCAAGCCTGAGTTCTTGGATGACTGCTTTCTGGCAAACCTAAAAGGAGAAAACAGGCTTACTCTAGGCCAGTGATTCTCAACCTTCCTAATGCGGTGACCATTTAATACAGTTCCTCGTGTTGTTGGGATCCCAACCATAACGTTATTTTTATTGCTACTTCATAACTGAGATTTTGCTACTGTTGTGAATCATAATGTAAATATATCAAATGCAGGATATGTGATATGCCACCCTTATGGAAGGGTCATTCGGCACGCCCCCCAAAGGGGTCGTAATCCACAGGCTGCAGACCACCACTGCTCTATGGAGAATTCAACCTAGTACAACTCCAGACTCTGTGACTCTAGACACAGTAGGAGAGAAAGAAACTAAAGAGGAGTGTAGGAAGCTTACATGCTCATGTTCTGACCCAACATCCTGATATCAATATAAGAAAACACTTGCAGGAGCTGGAGAGACGACTCAGCAGTTAGGAGCACTGGCTGCTCTTGGGAGGACTCCAGTTCAGTTCCCAGAAGCCACCTGATGGCTTACAACCATCTGTAACTCCAATTTCAGAGGATTCAAATCCTTCTTCTAGCCTCTGTGGGCACAGCATACACATGGTGCACATATAATTACAGGGAAAATACCAAAGAAGAAGAAAATACCTCCAGATATCTCCAAAGAAAAGTTCTCAACACTTATTAATTTGGAACTGTTGATCCACCTCACACATTTCAGGTGGTAGGCTCTCTCTAGAGATCCCTGCAGACTGTCTTGCTCCTGTCCCAGCAGCCTGTGTGCTTTTGCTTTTAAGAACCTGTTTATATCCAGGATTTTGTTAGAAAAGTACCTCATGACACTGAAGCATCACTTTCCTACATCCCACAGATAGAACTAGCAGTAACCTTGTGGATTCTCCTTCCTCTCAACTGACTTTTAAATGATGTTTAGTGAAAAGGATGGTAAAAGCTTGACTCATCTCTTCAACCCCAGAGATGCCCTCCTAGAGTCCACTGGAGCTATGATTTGTGTCAAGAATCCTCCCTACCTATGCTTAGCATCACCCTGTGCTCTGCTATGATAACGTCAACCTTTAATAATCAAAAGCATAATTGCTTACAAAAGAATTCTCATAAGAATCTTAGGACATGTGTTTAGGACACCTGATCTAAGCTAGCACCTATTCACTTACAGTCACAATCACTACACATGCACACACACACACACACACACACACACACACACACAAAGAGAGAGAGAGAGAGAGAGAGAGAGAGAGAGAGAGAGAGAACATCACAAATATATAGACATCTAGAGTTCCTATCATAGATATGAATGCACACTGGGAACACACATATCTATTCTAGGGAGGGGGATCTGTTTCAAGATGAAGCTGAGAGGCTGATCTGGAAAATATAAAGCAAAAATAGAAAAAACACACTGTGAAAATATAGGTCACATCCACTACCAGAGAAGTTCAGAAATCTTCCCAGAAGAAGGGGTTTGGGAAAGACTCCATGTATCAGAGGTAGTAGACATCTGCGGATGTTTCTGGAGAAACATTATTTGCTCAACGTGGCAGGGCCACTGCATGCACGAATCTGAAGTAGCTTTGACTGTATGCATAAGACCTGGGCAAGATCAAGCCAGCCAAGACCCTAGCATGGATGGGAGAGAGGACTCATCAAGTCTGATCCCTATTTGAGAGCTATTGGAAACTGATGGATTCTGGGAGGAGGGAAAATTATTTTCTACAGGGAGACAGTCCTTGAAAGGCTAGCCATACTCTTGTAGATAACTCTACACCTGTGCAAATAATGATAGTACTAAGTAGATGTCAAGAGCTTAAAAGCAAACAACACATGAAGTCTGGGATCAGGATAGTGGGAGGGATAAGGAAGGAAAAAATAAAGAGGAGAAAATGGGGGGAGATTTCTTCAAACTATACTATATACAAGTGTAAAGTTATCAAACATTTTTAAATACATCAGAAAATTGCAAGGAGGTACCACGTGGCTGTCAGCCTCACTCTTTGCACTTCGACTGATTGTTTAGAGTATTCTAACACAGAAGACTGCTGGCATTCCAACAGGACTGGTTCAAAAGGAACGTCCCGACGAGGCCCATCTCCAACCAAGTGAATCTGAAACCTCTAGATACAACCCAGGAATCTGAATTTTAATCAGTACTCTATCTGGTGCTCAACAAAGGTCCTGTTGGCAACACATCAGAAGTCGTTAAGCGTGGGAAGCAGGCAAGGCCGCATGGGCCAAGATGGCGCCCTGGCTCTATGACAAGCCCCGTAACCTTTACTTGTTTGTCCCAGTCTCAGTCATGCGCAATAGAAGCAGCAGATATATGGCGTAATGCCTAGCGATACCATTCTATTAACCTATCCATTAGAGGCTTGCCTGCACGCTAAAGTCGTGCCTTAGGCATGCGTGTCTATGATTGGGTGGTGTGAGGTGACGTGGGTGAAATGAAGGGGACAAATTGTCGGCAGTCCCGGAATAAAGCAGAAGCAGGAAACTGCGTGAGACCTACTTTGACGTCCATGTCGTTCTTCCCATTGTCTCTGCTGGTCGGAGATGTGGGTTGCGACAATTAAGATCCTTTGCAAAGGTTGTAATCTAAAAATATATTAAGAGTTTGAGACAGGGAAAGTGTTTGTTGAGAAAAGGAACCAGAGAGACGGAATTCATACTACATGGGAATCAAAGGGTCCATCATCACCATGATACCAACACAGACCATCACTCCTCTATTCATTTCTTTTCAAGACTTATTTTAATTAATTAATTAATGTTTTTTTGAGACAGGGTTTCTCTGTGTAGCCCTGGCTGTCCTGGAACTCACTCTGTAGACCAGGCTGGCCTTGAACTCAGAAATCCACCTGCTTCTGCCTCCCAAGTGCTGGGAATAAATCAGTACTGGGTGACTTATTTTATTATTATTTTTCATTCTGTATATATGTGTTGCTCTGTGTGGGAGCTTGTTCACATGAGACACTGTGCATGAGGAGGCCAGAGGCATCAGATCTCCCTTGAAGCTGTATTCGTGATTCAGTGTGAACTGCCCTTTGTGGGTGTTGGAAGATCTCTCCTTGTATCCTTCTGAAGAGCAGCCAGTGCTCTCAACCACGGAGCCATCTCACCAGCTCCATCCTTTACTCATTTCTGAACAAATAGGAATTAAACACTTGTTATTCCCTAGGCACAGTTCTAGAGCCCAAGGTTATAACAGTAAGAAAAACATCAATGTGTGTGAACCATGTGTTCATTACTCTTAAGACCTACCTTAGAGTGGAATTGTTGGGTCATGAGTAGGTGTGTGTTTAACTTTATTAGAAATTGCTAAAGTGTTTTCCATTGTGGTTGGTCCATTTGCACTCCCACAAGGAATAATGAGAGTTCTAATCAGCCTGCTTCGAGGACAATAGTCCGTATTGTCAGGCACTTAAATTTAGCCTTGTAGTGGGTGTGTAGGAGAACCTCTTTGTGGTTTTAATTTGAATTTCCTTGATGACTAATGATACAGGGCACTTTTTCATACACTTTTTGGGTATCAGGTGTCTCCTTATGAGAAATGCCAACTCGAGTGCTTTTCCTGTGTTTTAATTGAGCTCTATATCTTTTTATTGAGTGGTAGAATTCATTACTATTTTGGATATAAGTCCTTTGTCAGGTCATGTTGTGGTAGGCAGCTATTAATACAGTTCCCAAAGATCCCACCCCTACATGGTCAGTCCCTTCTTTTGAGCGTCTGGGGTACCAGTGATTTGCTTTTAATCAAGAGAGGGCAGCATGATATGTCATTATGGCCAACTGGGTTTGAGTGACAACATCAGAACTTTCCTGTGTCTCCTGTACTTCGTAAGGCAAGCTGCTGTTGAGAGACTCACAATCAAGTTCCTAAGGATGTGGGTCCCTCGGGGATGACTGAAGCCTGAAAACAACAGTCAAGAAGCTCAAGTCTGTAAAGTACCACGTGACAGCTCAGCTTTCAGATGATCATTGAGCTTTTATGGGAATTGTAGCTTGTTCACAGTAAGAGGTCCTACTGCACAAGGAAGCCCAAACTCCTGCAATACAAGATAACAAGATGAATATTTTTGTCATCTTTAATACAAACAATACACAGGAACAATATGTACACAGTACAAATATCTCCCTACATTACAGATGGTCTTTCTGATGAGCAGCATCACCTCAAAGTGGCTTTAATTTGCATTTCCTTGATGATGCTTTTGACATAGGTTGGGATGTTGAATATCTTCAGTGTGAAGTGTTTGTTTAAACATTTCACGCATTTAAAAAAATAAAATAGTTTTATCGAATCATAAGGTATTTCAAATAAATTCTAGTTATTATTTACTTTTTGAATCACCATAATCAAATCGTTTATCCTAAAAAATGGGTCATGTTTTCACCTTTCTGAGGTTATCTTTTTAAAAATTATGTCTATTATGTCTGTGGGCAGCACGGTTGGGTGGGTAGTAGGGGTGGATATGGACATACGCATGCAGGTACCCCTGAGGCCAGAAGAGGGCGCCAAATCCTATGGAGCTGGAGGTACAAGTTGCTATGAGTCTCCCAACTTTGGATGCTGGAAACCAAATTCCAGTCCTCTACAATAGCAGCAAGCTCTGCTAACTACTGAGGCATCCCTGCAGCTCTTGAGGTCATCTTTTCACAAAACACCAAAATAAAGCCTGAAGTGACCTAGAGAGTCCAAAGTAAGGTTAGGAATGGGATCTGGGAGAAGCCTCCCCGGTTTTGATTGTTAGAATGTTGGTTTTTTGTTCCATGAGATTTTGTCTCTTCTATCCGGAGCCGATCTTGAACTCACCTTGAACAGAATCTCCTACTGATAGGTCTTGAGTGCTAGGATTATATTAGTGCTACGCATCAACTTCCCTGGTTTAATTTAGTGCTGCAGATGAAACCATAATTTAGGCTACAGAGAAAAAAGAGCCCTTACATTCAGAGGTACGAGGCTCACTCTCTAGCCGCAACAATGTATAATGCTAGGTGGGTTCCATTTACTGCTCAGAATTAGTTTTCCTGGATCAAGTCTTTGCCAGTCTTACAAAAGTGTAGAAAGAACCCAAAGAATCCTAGAAATAATGACTAGTTAGCCCGTCTTCAGATACCTGAGACATCTCTGGTTTTAATGATCACGTACATTGCCTGCTAGAAAAGGGCTCTTTACTATGTTACATCCTCAGCCACACACTGGTTATCTCTTGAAGAGAGTATATTAGTTGCTTTTCTAGACATTGTGGCGGAATCAATTAAAGGAAGGGCAGGTTTACTTTGGCCTATGGTTCCATCATAGTGAAGGTGTGGTGGCTGAGACTGGCTCCGGACCGTAGAAGTGGGAGCTTGTTACCTCCGGTTCTCCCATAGCATTCGCCAAGCAAGAAGGATGAGGATGGCAGCCAATAGGACTACAAACTTCAAAGACCTACCTCCAGTGATCCAGCACTGCCATGCATGCCTCTTACCCCGAAGGTTCCATAATGTACCAGAACAGCAACACTGGCTGGTGAGCCAGTTGAGGCTAGTGCGTGATCCAGTGGGACACTGCACATTAGACTTTCTTCTGCTGAGAACTGCTAGTGTGGTTG
>LR749867.1:448898-463612 GCA_902729485.2 Mus minutoides
AGACCCCTTCAGCTCCTTGGGTACTTTCTCTAGCTCCTTCCTTGGGAGTCCTGTGTTCCATCTAATAGCTGACTGTGAGCAACCACTTCCGTGTTTGCCAGGCACTGGTATAGCCTCCCATGAGACAGCTATATCAGGTCCCTTTCAGCATTATCTTGCTGGCATATGCTATAGTGTTTATTTTGGTGGCTGATTATGGAAAGGATCCCTGGCAGCTGCAGTCACTGGTTGGTCCATCCTTTTGATTCAGCTTGTGTGGTTGCATTTTAATGAGACGTTTGCCGTGGCACCCACCATCACCATCCCTATTGCTTCTGGGAAATAATGTCAAACGCCAGTTGCTAATTTTTATCATTTCCATGATGCTTAAAATATGTCATTCATTCACATTGCCAGCCTCATTGCCAGTACCCTTGGCTTTGCAATTCTTGCTGCAGAGAAAAGGGCCCCCTACGTTAAGAGGGGCGGAGCACATTCTCTAGCCTCCACAATGTAGAATGCTGGATAAATTCCATTTATCTCTCAGACATGGTTTCCCAGAATCAAGGGCCAGTCTTGCAAAGTATAGGAAGAACCAAAAGAATTCTGGGAATTAATGGCTGAGGAGCTGGACTTCTGACCTGAGGTATCTCCAAGGCTTTAATGGTCATTTTTATTGTCGTGGAGTCTAAGTCCCTGTCATTTCTTTATTTCAATACATTGGATCTTTCTTCTTCTAGGACATGTCTACATGACTGGATCACAGTGGAGGAGATAGACATGCTTTAGTTTCATGTTTACGAGAACACTTTGATTGACGCCATGCTGTTCCTGACAGCTCTCAGCCTATATTTGATGCCACAAATGTCACATCCATTTTGCAAATGCCACTTTGTTCCCAACTGTGTCTGATACCAGTTGTATAGGGACCATCACAATGTGAACTCTTGAAGGACTCACTTACCTTTTACAATTCCAAACATCCTTTGTTGTTTTTTTGTTTGTTTGTTTTCTGTTTTTGTTGTTGTTGTTGTTGTTGTTGTTTTTAATTGTTTATCATGTTTTACAAATGATACTAATTTTCAGGACAGAAGCTGGCTGTATTTGTTATAAACCCTTTTGACACGCATACACACACACACACACACACACACACACACACACACACACACAAGAGGGGCTAACATGCTAAACACAGAGTTGACTGTCAGTATTTAATAAGTGGAATTAAAGAATAATTTTATAGCACTGTAAAGCTGCTTCTGAAGTGCTAAAGAAAGCACTGGACACAGCCCCACCTGAGTCAAGGCAGTCCCTCTACCTCTTACACCTGTAGAAGAGTGAAGTAAATTTGGATTCTTAGCCCGAGTTCCCTGCAATATGAAGAATGTCTATCAAGAAGCTTGACTGTGAGGGTGTGGTATTGTCCTGACTCAGGTAAGTATCCAAGCAATTTCAGTCACTTTTATTTTTCAGCAGATTTATTCAAACAAAAATTACGTTTAGTACATTTAAAATATTAGGTAATGAACCACTAATCAATTTTAGGAAGTGTTTGCCGCCACTGCCACCTCGGATCCTTCAGTGTGTTTGGGGAGATTCTTCCCAAGTTTGTACTTTGGGAGTCAGTCCTAGCTTGTTTCCTTCTGTCTGTCTCTGTCACTGATTCTTTTGTGGAAATTTTCTACGAAAAATGGGGCCCTTGTCCCTGTCCTTGGGGGACGGGGCGTATTTAGCACCCTTGCTTAAGGACCACTCTTCTTATAGTAACTTGTATTAGTAAGATGTACCAGGAATTCCCTCGGTCCTGAAGGTTTCTGTCGATGTTAGGTAATACTGGATACTGGATCCAGGTAGATGCACCCTGAAATTGACAGAGTGTAATCAGCTGTCATATGCACAGAACAGCTTTTGTTTTTCCTAGGAAATGTCTTGGGCATTTCAACCTCATCCTGGCACCCAAGAGTATGAGGAAATATTTCCAAATATTATCATGTTCAATCACTGAATATCATGTGAACAAAAGGACCGGGGGAACCAGTTTCTGTAAATTAAGATCTCCCTCACACAGCACTCCCACGGGAAACCTCCACCCGATCTGACCTACAACAATTGCAGAAACTCTATTCAAGGGGGTTTTGTTGTTGTTTTGGTGTTTTCGGTGGTTTTGTTTTGTTTTGTTTTGTTTTGTTTTGTTCCAGACAGGGTTTCTCTGTGTAGCTTTGGCTATCCTGGAACTCACTCTGTAGACCAGGCTGGCCTCGAACTCAGAAATCTGCCTGCCTTTGCCTCCCAAGTGGTGGGATTAAAGGCATGTGCCACCACTACCCAGCATGAGAGTTCAGACTGCTGGGAGCCATGAAGCAGGATGCTGGGGGTTGAACCAGGGTCCTTTGGAATCCACAGTCAGTGCTCTTACCTGCTGATCCATGGCTCCAGCACACTATTCAAGTTTAGCCAAAATGTATGTGCACTATTCTGGTAACAGAAACAGCAAAGAGTAATCTATTAACATGTATTTTTCTTGTGCCACTGTAATTCTTAGAAAAGAATATCATCTTTTCCTTCTTTTGAACTTGGTGTGTGTTGGGATATGGGTGAGGTTGGGTACATGTGGATTGGTATGATGCACACACGTGCATGTATACTATTTGTGCATAGATGTCAGGGAGGGACACATACTTCATGCCCATGGAAGCTAGAGAACGACCCAAGAGTCAGTTCTTGCCTTCCACCTTGTTTGAGGCAGGGCCCGTTTCCTTGCTCTATTGTGTGTATGCCTGACTTCTCCCATCTGGTCATGGAAGTGCCAGGGTTGCAGATATGTGCTATTATTCACCGAGCATTTTTACAGGTGCTGGAGATCCAAACTCAGACCCTTACACTTTGGCGACACCAAGATCTTTAGTCGCTAAGCCATGGCTCCAGCTTCACATCACTTTAATTCTTGGTCTTCACAGGGCATGGTCTTTTCTGACAAGTAGACCTCTTTCATTAATGGTAAACTTAATATAATATTGGAATGACATTTTTTTAAAGAGTCGCTCTGGCTTCAAAACTAGAGCAGCAGCAAGGGTAGGGGAAATGGGAATTCAAGAGTTCTGTTGGGCACCGTTTAGTTCTGTAGAGAATTTCCCACTTAGCACTGAAAGAGAGCTAACATGCTTCTGCAAAGGCCAAATTTTATGATGGGGAATGAATGCATGTCGCTGGGATGGTGGACCAGTCACCTTGTTAGTCAGCATTTTTTGAGAGGCACGCAACAGCATAATATCATTTCTAAGCTGTCCCACTGGCAATGTGGCTATCACTGTCATCTTCAAGATGTTTTGCAAATATTTATGTCCTTGGCCAAGCCACAAATTCAATTTGTGCCCAGTTAAATCCTCATAAAAATAGTGTCTTTGACAGATGATTGTATTTTTCCTTCTCCAGCCCAGAGAAGTGCCAGAGTAGGCTATTTTCACTTTGGGTAGGAAATGTTCCATTTAGACTGACGCACGATGACGTGGCAAGTGCCCCCAGTGTTCTATTCTTGTCACTCGCAGAACTTTGGAGTTACAAAAGTTGACGTGATCACTGAACAGAAAAAGCTAATGGTGTTTCAATATCCCTCCGTATGTCACAAACACGTTACTTAAGATATCACCCGTGTTTGCTATAGTCTTGCTGAGTGGCATTGGCAACTCGGTTTATAGACTGATGTCTATAAACTCAGAGCAGCAGCCTGGGCCAAATGGTCATCTCAGATCATCTTTTGTTGGAGCCAAACACTGTGTTTCAGCAGGATGCATCCATTGTAGTGCAATAGGATAGAAATTTAGTTTTGAAATTGGAGCAGAGGCTGCTTCTGTCTTTGTTGCCTGGTATCAGGCCCCCTTCCCCTAATTAGATGGCCTTGTTGGGTCTCTCTCAGTGGGAGAGGCTTCTCTTAGTCTGCAGCTGGACATTTCAGGGCAGAATGGTAAGGGGGGATAGAGAGTTTCCTATTCTCTAAGGATAAGGGGAAGGCATAAGGAGAGGAGGAATTTGTAAGGGTGAGACTGGGAAGGGGGGGGGGCTGTGATCAGGATGCAAAGTAAATTAGTTAGTTGATTGATCGATTAATTAATTAATTAATGCAAAAAAGACATTTAGTTTTGTGTCTAAGCTTGTATGTCTCTTTGGAGGTATGTACAGTGCCCATGAAGGCCAGAAGAGGGAGAGAGAATCCCCTGGAGCTGTAGTGAAAGCAAATGTGAGCCATAGGAAGTGGGTATTGACAACCAAACCCTCCTTCTTTGCAAGAGCCATCTCTCTAGACCCCATCTAAACTATTTTCTGAACTTTGGTTTTTATTCAGATCATTTAAATCTTTTGTATTTGTTTTTAAAATACGGTCTGGATTCCATGTCACAAAATTGGTGTCTATTATCCATAATTGGTGTCTTGTGAAGCTATTGAAGATTTTGTGGAGGAAGACCAACTATAAGGGTATTAATTTAATATCTTGCTTGTCTAATGTGCATTAATATGTAAGAACATAACTGTTATGAATTGGTTCTTTTTTGTTTGTTTGTTTGTTTTTTCAAGACAGGGTTTCATGAGTTGGTTCTAATGCTTTGTCTTAATTCAGCCCCCCAAATTGGAAATGTGCATGTGCAAACACTGAAGGTCTCTGTCCCCAGCTGGTTTTTGATTGATTGATAAAGAGTTGACAGCCAAGCACCAGGCAGGATGAAAGAGGTGAGACTTCTAGGTTCCCCAGGGAAAGAACTAGGTCCACCCTGAGGGGGAGTATCAAACCACACAGGAAGGAGCTAGAGGGAGAATTGGCCAGCATGTGACACATAGGTACAAGAAGGAAAGAGGCCCCCTAAAGTGCTGCCCAGAAGTATCTTGGGTAGCAAAGATGGGGGTCACCCAGAAGGAGCCAGAGCAGTAAAGATAAAATGTAGATTTTAAAACATATTAACTCAGGAATACCAGAGAGAGGGGTGTCTGTTACCCTTGGGGAGGATTAGAAATGCTCTACCATTAAGCTAGTCAAGGCATATCAAAATTAACTAGTGTGTGTGTGTGTGTGTGTGTGTGTGTGTGTGTGTGTGTGTATCTTTCACTTGCGTATTTATAAGCCCCACACCTTTTGCCATGTGGCTATGGCATGCAATTCCCTCCTCTTTATAATGCAACATCTTGTTTTTGGTAGAATTTTCACTTCCTTGTGGTTGCATTAAGATATTGACTATAGCACCCTACAGTGGAGGTCCTTGCTAAACCCTACATGCTATTCATTGCAGAGGATGTAGTCTCCTGCACCATGCCAACTCTTGCATGATGTGTTCTCTGGATGCAACCCTGCCAGGCCATCAGGTTGATGATACTGTCCCTTTTTGTGAATGTCTTTTTCACCTCTCCGGATACATCCTCTACCTTTGTCTGATAGCACCTGACGTCATGAGTAACAATGAGGACATTGTTTGCCATCATTGAGGCAGAGACTGTTCGTTTTCAGTGGGGACATTGTCTTAGGTGCTCGGAGTGGACAAGCCATGTCAGACTTCACACATAGGTTTGCTTTCAGACTGGCCGGTCTGTGGCTACATGGTTTGTGTTTTTAATAGTTGGGTGGACTCCACCGCACAGTTTAGATTTTTAAAAATTAAAGGCTTGCATCTGGTACTTTGAGAGAGAAGGCTTGTGTCATGGAAAGAGAGAATGAATGATTCAGATAGGAAACATTTCCATCTTCTCAGGAGTCGCTTACTTGGCATCGTGGTTGAAGGCAACCTTCGGAAGGAGAATAATGACAGCCTGGTCTCCCGTATGGCTACGTGACCAAAGGATATGGAAGACAACGTATCTGGGGACTGTATCAACAGTTCTTGGTAAGTATGAGACTAGTTCAGGGGGAGATTCCTGGCAGAGTTCCATAACTAAGCTTTTAGTGCGGCTCCCATTTCTCATCTTAAATCAACCCACTCCACTCAGCCCCTCACTTTAATAAGCAATAAACCCACATGCTGGGTTTCAAAAGAAAGAAAAAACCTACATTAACTGTTAAAACTTCCCTGAAACCTACTCATGGGAACTGCACACATATGGTGTTGTAATTTTTTTGTTTTTTAAGTAAGACATTGGTAGTATTCGAGAAATCACTAAAATATGTTGGGTTTCAGAAACTTTTATAAACTGAACTTCAAAATAGATAAATTATTTTTATTACTTTCCAGAAAAGTCAGTTAGGGAAGAAAAGTTTCAATGGAAAACAACTTTTTAAAAGAACTTCATCTCCGCTGCAAAAGGATTCAAATGTGGGGACTTTGGGAAGAATCGGTTCATATGGGCAGGGTCTTCAAAGACAAGACCTGTGTGGAAAATATCCCTTAATCCTATCCTTTAACTTCTCTAGTCATTCAAGGACTAAGGTAAATGCTGGTACCAAATGCTGAACCCCAATGCATCTTTGACATTTAAGTCTCCAGAATTTTGATTAATGAGCAAATACTGTTGGGATACAGAGATGGCTCAGTAGTTACAAGCATATACTGCTCTTGCAGAGAACCAGATTTTTGTTCCCAGAAACAACATCTACTTCCAGGATATCTGACAACCCATATGTGCATGCATATACAGACAGACAGACAGATAGACAGACAGACAGATAGACAGACAGACAGACAGACACACACACACACACACAGAGAGAGAGAGAGAGAGAGAGAGAGAGAAAGCATGAAAACATTTTAAAATATTAAAATAAAAAATAATTAATTAGTTAAATTAGAAGATGGACAAAGATGCCTTATAATGAAAACAAAGCCAACCAAACAAGGAATGCCACTTTATTGAAAAAAAACCAAAAAAACAAACTACTGAGAGGTAGAGAGAGGTAGAGAGAGGCAGAGAGAGGTAGAGAGAGGCCGAGAGATACTACACATCCTCTAATCACAATGATAATTGTTTTGTAGTATAGAACCATTTTTTTAAAGATAAAAACCTCATTTGCCTTGACAATTGTTTTTGTTTCCTTCTTTCCGTTCATGAGTTATCATCTCCCCATCACCCTCTCTCTCCCAGTGACTTTGGTTTTGTCTCAAAAGATACAGATCATTATCATTTACATATGTCACATGTATTCCTTGGCAAAGGAATTAACGGGGACTTCATTCTGATGATACGCCACTTTTGGATAATTGAGAGAATCACATGAAAAGGAAAAGGGTCAGTCTCCACCCAACCCATTCAGCGCTACGGATCAATGTTCTTGAATCACTCAACTGAAGTTAAAAATAAAAAACTGTTTTAATGACATTGTTGGAACAGCACAAGGCCCCTTTCCTTCTAAAATGTGCTAAGGCTGAAATGAATGACTTAAATTTCAGTAATCTGAATATCAATTCAGCCTGCTAATTTGAGTTTTACTAATTTCAAATGACTATAATTTTTGAGTAATTCTAGGCTCACTGTAAAGCTGAGTGCAGAATCCCCTGTGTGGCTTCTAACTCCTCTATATGTAGCCTCTTCCATCCCCAACATTCCCTGCTGGAGTGGATTGCTTACTACAATGATGAATTCAGCAGTGGGTAATGCCCCAAATCCACAGCTTATGTCACAGATCACTCTAGACGTTATGAATTCTATAGATCCAGACAAGTATAGCAGCAGGTATCACAATTGCAGTGTCTCAGTGGGCACCCACTGTGCTCCTTCCAAGACTTTAGCAAAATCTGATCCCTCTGTTTTTCATTTTAAAGCTTTCCAATCTACTGGGATATACCAAAGATACATGTGATAGGTTTTGTTTAGACAGTTTGTGTCTACAGAGAGAGCTCTGTATTATATTTGCTCCATTATTACTTATATAGACTCTGATTTCCCCACCCCTTCCTCCTGTGATGGATCTCCTTCCTATTCCTTAGACTCCAGCTCCCTCTTTGCTTGCCTCTCCTTCTACCATTCCCATGCTTCCCTTCCCTTCTCTTCTCTCATCCTCTTTCTCCCCTCTACTACTCTCCCTTTTAGTCCCCTCTCTCTTCCCCTTCTCTTTCCCCACTCTCCTCTCTTCCCCCATACTTCGTCTTTCTCTCATCCTCTTCTTTTCTCTTCTCTTCTCTTCTCTTCTCTTCTCTTCTCTTCTCTTCTCTTCTCTTCTCTTCTCTTCTCTTCTCTCCCCTCCTCTCCCCTCCCCTCTCCTTCCCCTCCCCTCTCCTCCCCTCCCCTCCCCTCCCTCCTCTCCTCTCTTCTTTCTTCTTCTCCTCCTCCTTCTTCTTTCTTCTACTGCCTCTCTCCGTCTCTCTTTCTTGTTTATCTGACATTTCTGTTTGTTAGCTGATGTGGTCAGGCCTCATAACTCACTTTCCTGTGACCATTCATCTCATTGAACTCATTTAATCCTCTCTTACTCTTGATCTAGCTCCCACGAGACTCTAAGCATTAGAGTCAGAGGGACCTGAACGAGATTTCTCCTGCTCACTAAGGACACTTCCCTCTAACTAATCTCTTCCAATCTCAGGGATTTAAAAACCATCTCTCTGCAGATGAGTTTTAAATTTATAGCTCTCATCCTGAACCCTTCCCGAACTCCGGGCTCATAAATACAACTGTAAAACTTAGAACTCATTGAAGAAAACAATTCATTCATAAATCTCCCTATTCACACACCCCCATCTACACTCCTCCTGCCTTGTGCTGAAGTCTCACACTCTTCAGAAACAGCTACTTCTCTCCATCTGTTGGCTAACCTGCAAGGGTTAGAGTCAACCTTCCTTTCTCTCCCCTCCCCCCACTCTCAACAACCAAATCAATAATTAGCTCTATTTTTTTCCTCTTTAAAACTTCCCAAATCTACTCATCGATATCTTCCTTCCAAAGATTCATCAGGTGTCACCTAAACTGTCACCACTGCTCCCCTGTTTTGGCTCCTCGTTATCCTGTTTCTCAGTACACGTGTTACTGGCTGAAGATTTCTCCACTGCCCTTGTCTTCTTGAAGGAATGAACTCAGCCAAGGGACACAGTTTTCATAGCAGCCTACTCAGCAAAGCAAAGTGTATATTATAGAGAAAGATTAGAAAGATTGGAGTGAGCTGGATTGACGGTGGTTAACCATATGGTTGACACTAAGTTGTGGATATCAAAGATTGTAATAAATATTTGTGAGATAAGTTGCATATACATGAGTTAAGGTGTTTGTTTTTCCACTTCCCAAATTACGGTGATGCAGATATCCTTTCTAAAGTCTTTCATCCCATGCTTCTCTTATGAAGGCCACAAGGTGGGCAGAGTCACCATCTTGTGCTACTGCATAAGTATGTATGTGTGGCAGCTTGGAAACAGCTAATGTCTTAGTGTCTGAAAGAGTGGGAAGATCCAAACTAGTTTCAATGGTGACTTAACCACAAGAGTCTTCTGATCTTCATAAGACATGACTACTAGGAGATAGTTACAGTCGACTCATTTTCCTCATATCTAACTCCTTCCACAGCTAAGAGAAACAGTGGCAAAGCACAAGCTCAGATCTCTGTCTTTGCCTCATATCTGACTCCTTGACTAGCTGGTCTCACATTCTTTACATTGAGTCAGGAATCTCAGAACAGGATATAAGAATTGACTCTCCCTGCCTCAGTTTTGTCAAGACAAAATTATCAGATATGAAAGTGTATGTGAGCAAACTTCCATATCTAGTTTTCAAAACAAATCCCCATCAAGCAATTCCAGAGAACCTGAATTTTCCATGTACAGTTGAAGCAAAAGACCAAAAGAAGATTTGGGATGAGGGTCTGGATTAAAAAGTCATCTTTCCCTCTTGGCCAGTAGAATTTGCGTGAGAACAAGATGCTTTGGTGGAGAGAACTTGCATGTATAGTTCTAATGCATCCGCCAAGCCTTGCAAGAATGTCTAAAGTTCTCCAGAAAGAGAAATGTAAATACCTATATCAAAGGAAATGCAAGAAGTATACAATAGTGATTTGAAAAGGAGAGTTCTTATTTAATCTTGCTTAAGACTCCCAAGGAGGCAAAGTTACCCGCCCAAGTCTCATCACTTGCAGAAGCAGTGTAGAGAGCAGTGATATATGAGGGTAAAGAACAGCAATTGGGCATTTGGATGATGTCACAATGTAAACAGTCTTCCCAGGTGGCAGAGCCTTGTTGGGGGAAAAAGAACTGAACTGAACTGTCTGCCTATCTATCTATCTATCTATCTATCTATCTATCTATCTATCTATCCACCTATATCTTAATCATCTATCATCTGTCTGTCTGTGTATCTGAACCAGAGCTAGTGACATGGCTCAGTGGGTAAAGACTCTTGCAATCAAGCTTGGTAGCCTGAATTAAATCACCAGCGTCCACACTGAAAGAAAAGGACCAACTCTAGCACATTATCTTCTGACATGACATGTGCATCTTCACATGCATACATCTACACACAGACACATGTTATATACACACAAACACACATGAACACAAAATACAGGCTCAAATGAATAAATAAAATGTGAACTATAGTCTGGCATGACAGTACATGCCTGTGATCCTAGCATTAGGGGGGCTAAGCCAGAGTCTATGACACTCTATGCTGTATAACCAGACCTTGTCTTAAGTTATAAAAATTTATTAATGGTAAAAAAAAAATCAATAAATAAAATATGAATGTGATCTCATCTTTTGTTTCTAATCTCTCTAATGGTTCTCAGTGCATTTAGAAGGCAACATATTTTATGCCAATCAAGGTTCAGGACCATCAACTTCCTGCTGATTCTGTTTTACTCCCTCCTTATCTTCTTTGCTGACTCACACTGGTTCGGGATCTTCAGGCCATAGAAGGTCCTGCTCGCTTCTCTCACTCTGGAGTTTTCAGATAATTTCAACTCTGGTCCCTTGCTTCTTTTAGAACTTCCAAAACCTCCCTTTGAAACAAGGTCTCCATAGACAGCAGTATCTGATCTCCAGTGACTTACCATTCTTCCATGAGCATCAAGGCCTTTCAGAGGTCTCTCTTTATTAACTACAGCTATATGATTTGTTATATGATTTGGCTGCCTGCATCGCTCGCCCTCACTGGACATCCCATCGGAGACCGAGTCCCACTACACTGCCTCATGCTATGCAGCTCGTGTGTTGCTATTGCTCAGGGTCTCTGCTTCCACAGCACTCACACTAATTCTGACAGCCTGCAGGACAGCCAAAGGCCAGGAGCCACAGGCTAGTTTGCCCCAGTGACATGGGAACTTATCTAATTCTCTACTATGGCTCCAGCACCTAGAAAAAGGGTCTGGGACACAGTGGGCACACTAATTAACTCTTTGTGGGAAAAGTGTTCTGAATTAAGCACAGGGTAATCAGATTGATGCATTAAGTAAAACAACCACATAGCTTTTCTTATTCTTATTCCTTATATATTTTAACTTTCCCTAAAAAGATATTAGAGTTGAAGTCCTGATTCCCAACCTATCTTCATTTCAGTTATTTTTTAATAATCAGTATTATATGTAATGTTGCTGTGAATTGAGCCTGTCATAGAACCTCTTATCTGCTGGGTCCTTGCTTAGCTTGAAGACTGTATAGTCAAGTTGTGTCGACATTCAAGCATGTGTCAGAATTTCATTCTGTTTAATGTTGACCAATATTCTATTATTTGTGCCTAAGACACTTTGTTTATCCATGCACAATGTTATTGTCATTTGTTATTGTTATTTATATCACAATAAATGTTATTGCTAGATATGGATATTTATGTCACAATAAATGTTATTGTTTGAATGTGAAATGTTTACTACATACTCACATGTTGGAACAATTGGTCCCCAAATAGTGACATTATTTATGAGGCTTTAGAATGCTAATCAGGTGGCTCTCTTTATACAAAGCAGATGGCTTTTGGACCTGAACCTTGCAGGCATGCCCCGATTCCAAGAACCCTCTACTTCCTGATTGGTGCCTTGTCATAGCAAATGCTAGAAGCTGCCCTGCCACAGAGAGAACCCTCCCCAACAACTTCCCCACCCTGATGAATAACAGAGCCATTAGACAACTAAATCATATTGGAAGTTGTTTCTGTCAGATATGTAGTCACAGTGATGAAAAAACTAATTTATACAATAATATAGCATTGTTTCTCTATTACTTGAGATTATGGGAGACTAAATCCAGAAAGCAGAGTGCCTTTAGTTAGTGAGAAATAAAATGTTGACTCTTATTTTCCAGAAGATATGCTTCTAGGCCAAAGTTAGGATTAAACTTTTTCCTTTGCTTTTTAATTGTCAAAAAAATTTAATACTTCAGACAAGTTGGAGTACAAAATAACATACTGATCTATGTAACCAGAGCATGAAGAACACAAGTTCATTTACATATCCATCCATCTCTTTCTTGTGATGAGGGCTCTTAAGATCTATACTTAAAAAAAATATTCAAGTATGTTTCATTTAAAATGATTTTGCAGTCTGGAAAGATGGCTTCGTGGATAAGACAACACAACAGGCTGCTCTTGCAGAGGACTCAGATTCAGAACCCAGCTTTCACATGACAGCTAACAGCCATCAACCATCTTTGTTCCAAGTGACCCAATGCTCTATTCTGGGCCTTGTGGATACTGCATACAAGTTGGTACATTTACATATTTTCAGGCAAAACATCCATATATGCCAAAGAAAGATGAAATGCATCTTTAAAAAAATAAATAAATAAAAATGAGTTTTAAGATTTCCCTCCACTGTGTAAGCAAGTGTTGTCTAAACACTTGAAGCCTGGAATAGAACTCCAACTTCTCTCTTCCAACACTGGGTTCTCCCACAGGCTTGTTCCAGACCTCATCTGTAACATACACCCTGCTGAGCATCTTACCTCTGTGCTCTTATCTAAGCCAATTCCTTCTGGTAAGTCTCTTCATACACATACACACACACACACACACACACACACACACACACACACACACACACATACATGCACACATACATACATACACGTACATCCTTTTATTAATTACCTCCAAAGAACACAAACTATTTATTAAATGTAACGTAATAACTCCATATACTGCCCATGTATTTTCATTTTATATAATATTTATTCATATAATGAAGTTCCACTTTTATGTCAGATACCTTTGTGATGGAGAAGCAAGGAAAAAACTTAATACATCAGCAAAGAAAAGGAACAATAATTTCTGGCCTCCTTCAGTCATTTCAAAAGAGGCAGTGTATTCCCCTTAGCAATCAATGATCACCACATTGTGTGCATTCAGAGTACTGAAACTTTCTCCTCTACCTAATATTGAAGTTCTCTTATCTTTTGATCAAAATAACTCTTCTCCCTGCTCTCCCATCCCATCCTTTTCTATTTGAAGGTCACAGTCTGAATTCACCTCATAAATGAGTGAACAGGGTCTGAGAAAAGACAGGTGTTTTTCCTGAGAGAATTGCCAGTGAGCTAATATGTCAACACATGCTGGGGACGGAAGGCCTGGAGCAAGCACAAGATACATGAGCAGCCTCACCAGGTAGCTGTGGATCGGATTCTGCCCTCATTCTTCCAAATGACTCCAAGGTAAACTCTCTAACAGGAATAATCAAGATGAATAGATGCCTCCCATTGACATGAACAAGGCATCCTTCCATATTTGAAACCGAGATCATTGCAGCAAATTATATTGAGACTCAGACAATGTGCCAGTAATGAGTCGCCCAAGGAGGAAATCCTAGTTCATATGACTCACTGTTTTGAGCAAATATTAGCATTGGCTACCCAACAATTCTCTTGATACCACTTTTCCAGATCCCTAAAGTGTTACATAATACTCTAAAGGAGCCAGGGCATGCAGAATAAACTACTGACAGTGTTTGGATGGCTAGTGTTATGACCAACAGTTTCATTGGCCTTAGTGCACTGTCTCAGAAGATAGAAGAAAAAATTATTTTTCAAACATTGTAACTAGCATGTCTTACTCTGAGAAGAGCTGAGTTCAGGAACAGTCTACACAATGCATCTTCCCATTGGGCAGTTTGAGCATGATCGGGGTCCAGGAAAGATAACTTTTGAAAACAGAAAGAAAATGCCTTCTCTGCATGGATGTGTGCATCTTCAGAGATGATAAGTGTAAATAATGAAAATATTGTTGAATTCACTCTTTATCTCCTGAGGATTAAAAATATTAATTACAACGTAGTTCTGTAAACTGGTGCTCACTTGGAAAATGGTGGTTGCTTGACCTTTAAAGCAGACTAGGCTAGAAGAGTTTGTTTGTTTGTTTGTTTGTTTGGGGGGGGGGGTTTCAAGACAGGGTTTCTCTGTATAGCCCTGGCTTTCCTGGAAATCACTTTGTAGACCAAGTGGCCTTGAACTCAGAAATCAGCCTGCCTCTGCCTCCAGAGCGCTGGGATTAAAAGGCATGTGCCACCACACCCAGCTAGGCTAGAAGAGTTGTGAGCTAAGTTCATAACTCTTCAAATTGCAGTCTTTCATTTCTCATGAAAGATGATTTAGGCTTTGTTTCTAAGATCACATAATAAGGCTGAAAGAGAATGATTACACCAAGAGTTCAGTCGAGATGTAAGGTTTTCAGAAGTATTGGTATTTTAATTATCGGATGCACCTCAAGGGAGACACTCCCTACATTCATAGGCACTGCTCATTGTGCAATGTGTCCACACATCTTTATCATTGTAGTATTGTTCAGAAATTTCACCAGGTTGTGAACATTCCAAACATATGCTGAAACTCTAGGACCCCACATTACCTCTGGATAAGTTA
>LR749867.1:463712-513821 GCA_902729485.2 Mus minutoides
TGTGTGTGTGTGTGTGTGTGTGTGTGTGTGTGTTTATGTATGTGTGTATATATATGTGTGTGCATAAATATATTATATATGTATATAATATATACATATATATTATATGTATATGTAGATATATACATACAGTAATATAGATTGGTATGTGTGTCATTATATATTCTAATTTGTGAGTGTTTGTGTATGGAGGGGGAGTTAACTCCAGGTAAAACCATTGATGTAGATGTATGGAAGACTTACTTTTAAGGATGAAGGCAAAAATTAAGAGAGAAAAGAAATGAAGATTGGCTAGACCATATTCTACTCTGCCTTGTTAATTCTGAATTATTATAGATTTCTTGCTCTAAAATATTGACTTACAGTTCACTCTCTGTGTCTTTGCCTCTCTGTCTGTCTCTCTCTGTTTCTGTCTCTCTCTCCCCACCACTTCACCCCCATAGCCAGTCCCTTTCTGAGACCTAAAGAGCTAATCAGTTACTACCTGCTATACTTATCTTATCTGGCCTTTCTAATTTCCGCCATTTGGAGATGTCTGCCTGGGTTTTTGCTGAAATCTCTCTGTCTGGGAACATAAGGAGATTATACTGAGTCACTGAGTTTCCTTGATCTTCTCTGCTTCCCCTTGTTGAAGGCATGCCTGTGTTTACTGTGCCAGATAAGGGCTGTAGACAAGGCAAGCACAGACTCTTAGAGGCGGCAAAGGATTTGGAGAATTCTGACGTGCATATTGGAAGTGACAAGAGAATTCCACCTGAGAAAACTATAAAGGACGCTTCCCCTCTGGTTGCTATACCCAGCTTTGAAAGCTCAGAACTCTGATGTCTGAGGGTGTAACCAGATCCAAGCCCTTTTACAGAGTGGTGATTAATTGAAGTGTTTCTGACAGCTAAATAAATATTTTCTAAATAAAAATATGTTTTCTGCCTTAAATGGAATATCAGAAGCATTTTTAGAAAAGAGGATTGCTACTCTGGCTTGCTTTTGCCACCAAGTTCTGTTCTCGGTAGAAACTGCTATTTTACTGAAGAGGCCAGCTGGAAAGGCCACACCACACAGAAATAGGTGGCAATTTGGTTAAGCCATGCAGGATCCAAAGCTTCCAGAAACAGTGGGCTAGTGAGTTAGCAAGCAACAGGATGTCAAAGAATACTGTAAGAACTGGAAAAGGGAGAATACTCGCAAACTTAGCGAGCCCTTGGTAAAGAGAGAAAGAGAGAGAGAAAGAGCCTTGGACAAAGAAAGAAAAGGATGAATTAGTCACCAACGTAATGGTGGGTGCCATGGGATCAAATAACAACAAACAAGTCAGTGTGAGAGGATTTAATGTTCTCTCAATGGATGGAAAAGAAAGAGAGAAAAAGTAGAAGAAGGGAGTATCATCTAGGATAAATAGACAACTGAAAAAAATTCTCAAAATTAGTACAGTCATTGTCTGGACACTTAAATAAGAGTGTACAGAGGAAGGAGGAAAGAGAATATATAGCACACATTTTTGCAGCTATACTTTTATGATATATATATATATATATATATATATATATATATATATATACATAAATTTATTATATATGTATATAATAACAGACTCAGATTTGTGAAAATGTGAGGTGGCAAACAATCCACTATATAATTGCTGTTTGTGAGAGGGGTATTTGTATATAAATGTGGAAAGCCTTACTGGTGCCTTAATGAAAAGCACGTCTTGGATGTAATCCACATAGTCCGGTTGAATCTCTGCATGAAGATCCCTTCATCACTGAGACAATCATAGTAAGAACAGAAAAAAAATGTTCTGACTTTCAGTGTTGTGGTCTTAGTAAAATGTCTGCATCTTTTATTCGATCATTTATTTACTAATCAAAAATATTTATTTAAAAACACCTCATTCATGTTCTCTCAGCACATTCCTTATAATCTGAGTTGAAAATATGAAAGTCCTTTTCAGTCACCTGAACTGTAGACACTTAGTTCGCTCACACCTTGACATTGACACCAAAGACTAAACATTTGTACCAGATACACTATTAAATCTGTTTTTACAGAGATCTTACATCTTCATCATGGGGGACTCTGGATATATTTTAATGGTACAATGTGAGTGGAAAAATAATATGGTAATAATAGAAAGGAGACGCATTGAGAAACATCCAATGGCTTTTAATAATCCTGTGGACAGCTAGATTTGAGGTCATAATTTAATGAATGGTTGTTATATTTCCCTTGAGAAAATGAGTAATGTCTCTTGTTCTAGAAAGCTCTTTCCTGCAACTACTATTTACAGAAAATGTAAAAGTATTCAGGAGCTGTTAATGAACCAAGAGGCTTATGGTAGTAAAGTAGAAAGAAGGGAGGAGAAATAATTAGAAGGTAAAATGTAGAAACTTCCTTCTGGGCATCCTAAGGCTCCCTGATAAAGGCCTCCTTTTGACTCCACTTCTTCTTCCATGTTTCCAGGAATAGTCTCGTTTCAGAGCAGTATGCACAAAAGCATATAAACTTTCAAGAGATGCGTATGTGTGTGTGTGTGTGTGTGTGTGTGTGTGTGTGTGTGTGTGTGTGTGTATACATGTATATGTATGTGTATGTGTGTACATATACACATACACACATCAAGAGTATGGGTCTAGCTTCACCTCAATCCTTATGATGCAAAGATATGACTCTATTTCCTAGAATAATGTGTTTTGAGGACTGATGAGCCTTTAAAGCTTACATTCAATTCACAAAAATATTTATTATACACCTGTTAGATTATAATTTTAAGAGTCAAAAAATTCTCAAAATATTATTTTCCCCAGCACCCCCCTCCAAGGAAAAATTCTATTTAGAATCATAACTATTCTACTGGGACAAAATATTAAGAATTCTAGGTATCTTATTAGCAATCAAATCAGGAATGATTAACTGATTAACAAGATGTACCAGTTATTAAATGTGGTTTTTTAATTATTAATAAAACATAGCTGGCTTGTTCCAAAATACAGCCAATCCCCAAAGTAATATATGCATTATCTCTCAGGCCTCAACCAAAAGACTTGGTTATCTTAGAATACAAGGAATAAATTCTTGACTACTTACCATTTATAATTTAAAAATGAGTTAAAATAAATTCACCTTTCTGTGATCTTTTTGTTTTCTTTTTTTATTTGGAATAGTGACAGACAATATTCATAATACTTCCTCCTTTTATTGCTCCATAAAAATTACTCCTTTTAGTATTACAAGGATCTCCATGAAACCAAATCAAATATTCATTTCCACTTTCCTTGGTTAATAAGTCTCTCTGCCACAATCCATGACTCTTCTACTTGAATCCCTGTTTTTTTGCCTGATTTTATAATGCTGGATCCTGCTTTTTTATTGTTGTTTTTGTTTGACGGTTTACTTGTTTTTCATGAATGTGTGTGCGGTGCATGTCCACATGTATAGACAGATACAGGAACCTGTGCCCAGGCATCCAAGAATATGTGGGTGTCCCATCCATCACTCTCTGACTTATTCCTTTGAGGTGGAATAAGTCTCAAAAAACAAAACAAAAAAAGAAAGAAAGAAAAAAAGAAAGAAAGAAAGAAAGAAAGAAAGAAAGAAAGAAAGAAAGAAAGAGAAAAAGAAAAAATATCTACTCAAATAACAAAAGTCATTCCACAAACTATCTTTGATTTATCTCTTCTTTACCCTTCTATATAGTTCTCTGTCTGTCTTCAAAATATATCTATTTTGTCTATATGTTATCTTATTATTTTTCTTTATGTATATGTGTACATGTTTGAATATATGTGCTCACATGTATGTGGGCATATGACCTTGGAAAGCATGTATATATGTTCCAGATTCTCTGACTGTATCCCCCAAGCAATGTGATTAAAGATGGCCACTATACCTGCCCAGATTTTTATGTGGGTTCTGGGCATGTGGTCTTTATACTTTTGTGGTGAGTGCTTTATCAACTGAACCTTTTCCCCAGCTCCTCTCTAGCTTTATTACTACAGTCATATCCAAGAGCATTCTTCCAACTTTCCTTCTGTGGTTGAGTATCTACTCAAGGTATGAGCAGCTAGAGTAGTCTTTCAGACACAAAACAGATTAGCTGAGCACTCTTTGTAGAACTATAGAAGCATCTCCCTCAACACTCAAATTAGTCAAATGTCTTCTCAGCACCCAACAGAGTTATCACTCTGTCTTACTTTGCACTAGTATTCTTTTCCAAATAAGTGAAAATCATTTATCTCCTGCTTGTCCCTCTGTTATGTAGGAATTTTTTTCTGAGTTGTATATTCCAACTAAAAGGGTTTTCCCTTAGGACATTCTTAAAAGAGGTAAACCATCCCTTCCTTAAAAGTCAGGAAATATGCAACTCAGAAGCCTCAGGAAGTTCCAAAAACTGATCAGATATATTACACTCTTCTTTCACAAGCCTGCATAAGCACTATTATCTGCTAAAAAAAAAACACTTTCAGACAAGCCAAGCTGTATAGAAGAGGCAGATAGGCCAAGATACCAGACCAACAAAGATACCTGAAAAACAGAGACCAGATGGGCTGCCTGGCAAAGATTCAGACCATCTGAGGTACCAAGAAGAAACATTCTCATTCCTGTTGAGCTGCCTATAAGTTGTGCATTGAGTTCTGGGTTTCAAGCTTTTGTAAGCAGTCATACACACACAAGGGTGGGTTTTTAGTAATGCAACTCCCTTTGAGTAATTTCTTTTCTGAAAGTAACCACTCACTGTGGTACTCTTGTAAGTAAACCCAATAAAACTAATTATTAGTTCGCCAAGATGGACATTGGTGGTATTGTTACTTGGGCCTCTCATTAGTTTCACATCCAGGGCAATGTGACATTTGCTGGTGTCTGCCCAGGAATAGTGTCATAGCATAGCCTCCACTATAGCAAGCTGTTACATTTTAGGAGGATAGTGTCTATGGCTTCAGAGATACCTTCTGGATATTCATATTGGGGCAATAGTGTAACCATGCATATTATAGTATCACCATGCACATTATAAGCTCCAGTACCTATATAGTCAATCTATGTGGATTACCAGTACATCTTTCATTCATATTTTTTCTAGCTCATTCACATAATTTCAATGGAAAGGAAAAACTTCTTTAGCTATTTTTTCAGTAAATCTTCCTCTCTATACACACAGACCTATAAGCCTTCTATTAATGTTTATTTGGATGGGTTCAGACTAAATTTCAACCAAGAAGGCAAGAGGAAAGGCAGCTTCCACAGAGAAACTTGCTCGCAGCTAACTTGCGGGGGGTTTACTTGATGAGAAAGCAGAGAGGAAGGCAAGGNATATATATATATATATATATATATATATATATATATATATATATATACCTTTATGCATACAATAACAGTGTAAGTGACTCCATAAACTCAAAGGAGACATGGGAGAAATATATGGAATGGTTTGGGGAGGAGAAAAGGAAAGGGAGAAATGTTGCAATTAAATTATAATCTCAAAAATAAAATACAAAATAAATTAATTCTTTTAAAGGAAAGGGTAAAGAGCCTCACAAACAAAGATGTGTAGGGGGAACGATTTGTAAAATTTAGTTTCATTTTCAAACATCTGCCTCACATTTCCACATTTCTCTTTATAGCTTGTGGTAGAAAAAGATATTATCACTATTCTATTTTTAAATATATCAGCAGTGCCAAGCTCTTCACCAGAGAGCAATGCCTCAGGAGTGATTTGAGAGAAAACAGCCCAATATTCTAAAGGCTCCCTTGCTGGGTCCTGCGTGATGTTAGTCTACCCTTCATTCCTGTGGAGCAACACCTTCTTCTTTCACAGCCTCTAGGGTTTCCTAAGGCTTAGCATCTAAAGGAAGGCACAAATTTATGAATAGAGAGGTCAGGTCTCATTGACCTGGTGGATACCCAGAAACCCAGACCAGCTACTTGTCCACAGACTTCCTCCCCCTGGTCCATCCCAACACTCGTCAAATTATGTATTTTCTCAAAGCTTTTCAGGCTCCTGAACTACGTATTAGCATGCCAAAGCTTCTGTCTCTGGACCATGGGGAGTCAGACTGCTTTAAGCCATTATCACAAACAACCAAAGGGAAGTACTTGAAAAATGAGAACAAGATTGAAACCTGATGGGGTGAGGAATGAAATGCCCAGGAAGGGGAAAGAGAGGTAGGGAATGAGGAGGGAGTGTGCCAAGACAAATCCCGCCTCCCAGCCAAATGTCTCTAAGGTACCAAGTGAGGTGAGAGATGCTTCTACTTATATGGAACGTGCTTGAACCCAATACTTCCCGTGAGGCTATAAAGAAAAAAAGAGAGAGAGAGAGAGAGAGAAAGAGAGAGGCTACGATGCTACCGTTGACGTGTGCATATATATTCACCCAAGCATAATGAAAACCTTCCCATCCCAATTTGGAAACCAGTTCAGGTTTCTGCAGTTGCCAGTGGCAGCCCAGACTGTATTTGAGTTTGTTTATGCTGGTAAACTCCCTAGTGATAGAGTTGAGTCCTCTGGGATCATGTGGGAGCGTCCACATTGAAAACGTTTCTCATATTTTCTGATGCAACCAAGCATCACAATGTTGCACCTTAGAAAACATGGAGACGGGGCAATGGAAACACTGTATTGCCTGTTTCAGGGAATAATACCCTGGAATAGGCATTATTGTTTACATTGAAGAATCTGCTGAATGTCTTCATTCTACACCCGATCTCTTGTGTTTGCACATTCTCACACACATACATTTTGGGAACAGGAACTTGTTATGTAAAAACCATTATGTATTCCGTTGCACACATTTGAGAGTGGACAGGTGCCAAAAGAAAGTGAAAGCATATCTGAGCTTCGGTCACTCCAAATGCTTTTCCTATGCAGGGGAGACTGAATTTGATCCCCCTCTATGCAAATGTCTTCCTTTTCAAGCTGATTTTTTTTTCTGGCTAGGTAGTGGGTAGGAAAGACTGTTTTCTTATTACAAAATGAGATCTAGTGTCAGCAGACCTGGGAGTATGGGTCAGTGGTAGAGCCCTTGTCTGGGGTACTTGAGGCCTGAGGATCCATTCCTGTATGACAAAACACGTTGAGAAGGCTTCTAACATCTGAACACATCTATTTCATGCATAAAATACTATTTCATAACAAGGTGGATAAACCGTACAGTTTTGAGACCTTAAGAACTTCTGAGATTGCAACTCAGCAAGGGTATGCCTAGTTCTTTGATACCATGTTCACCAGTACATGTTAAGGCCTGGATAGCATTTGAACCACTAATGAAATTGCTATCTCAGTGTCGCCAATTATGAGAACTTTAGACAGTGATTTAGATTCAAGTTCCCACTGTGAATCAAAGCTGAGCTCCGTGACACACAAATAATGATGTCATTTGCCATAGCCAGGGTCTCAGATGTGAAACTAAGCCGTTAAGGGACTATTTGGATTTCATTTTGATTTTACCTTGTTGCTTAAGACGGGGTCTTGGGTAGCCTGGGCTCTAATTCCCTCAAACTCATTGTGTAGCTGAAGTCCTGGAGACACATCTGCTCCACTTCCTGAGTGTTTTAATAACAGGAGTACAATACGCAGGTCTATGCACAGCAAAAGAAGCTGTGTTCAGGGCCAAGGCAAGCCTATACTCAACGCAGACTTTCTCACTGCCCCACCGCACACGTTACCCTCCCAGCCCCATCCCACCTCCCTACCTTCTTGCCTGTCTTCTTCCTTTCCTTCTTCCTCCCTTTCTCTCCTTCTGTTCCTTATCCTCTATTTCATTCCATTTTTATCTATTATCCTTTCTTTCCTTCTTCTTCCATATCTTAACCTTTCATCCATTCATTTTTCTATTTACTTTCTTTCCCCTCTCTTCCTCCTTCCTTCTCGTCATCCTTTCCTTCCTTCCCTCTATCTTTCTTTATTCCCCTCTCTCTTTTTCTCCTATGTCCCCTGACTCTTTCTTGCCCTCTCTCAGTGCCAAGAATTGAGCTCATAATCTTACACATGCTATTGATATAAATCACCAGCAGAGCTACAACCCTCACCACTCACTGATATCTCTCAACACTGCTATACTACCCTATACCACCTCCAATCATCCCACCAAGCTGCTATGGCGCTCACACTCTGCCCTAATATACAAGACATAAATGACCTTGCTCCTGCTGAAGTGAAACCTTCTCTTCTAACAGATAATTTAAAGAAATTACAAAAAAAAAAAAAAAAAAAAAAACCCTCAAGGGACCCAAACTTGTGTTTTAACAATCACTTGCATTCTGCAAACATTTTTGGAATACTCCAGCCTCGTCACTAAGAGATGCTTAGAAGGAACACACTAGGTACAAAAGATTTTCTGGGTTGAACTGCGCTGAGAACATATAATTGAGGAAAACATGTTCTGCCCTGCATCTGCTGCTTTCTAAGAGCAGTTTGGAGAAGGTTCAGGTGGAGATGGGTGGTGGGATTTTACATGTCAGAATTAAGAATCAACACCCATGAACCTAGCGTCCTCAGCCAAACATGCTATGCAGTCTAGACCTATGCTTAAGGCAGACTTTTTGAACTAAAGCCCTCCTGGAGAATGCTCGAAGGCTTAAGGCAATATGTGATGATTAAATACCGTGGCATTTTTAAGTATTTTAGTGAACACAGGAGCTTAGGCAAAGAACGCATCATAAATCTCTCTCTGGCCCACATGTGGTCCAATAAGGGAATTTAGAATTTGAAACATCTTAATCCTTACAGCTGGAGGAAGATGAGCTCATGTCACCAGCCGACATCCTTCTTCAATCAAGACTCCATGGTTGTGTACTTTCTCTGACCGAAAGAGTGCATATTCCNAGTGAACACAGGAGCTTAGGCAAAGAACGCATCATAAATCTCTCTCTGGCCCACATGTGGTCCAATAAGGGAATTTAGAATTTGAAACATCTTAATCCTTACAGCTGGAGGAAGATGAGCTCATGTCACCAGCCGACATCCTTCTTCAATCAAGACTCCATGGTTGTGTACTTTCTCTGACCGAAAGAGTGCATATTCCAAGGCGGCTCAAGCAGCTCTATGTAGTCTGCAAGCTAAAACGATCTGTGATCTGTGTATATGTGATCTGTGGATCTGTGATCTGTGTATATGTGATCTGTGTATATGTGATCTGTGTAAATGTGATCTGTGTATAGGGGAGAGGAAGGCTCTTGAGGAGCTGCTCATTGAGATTAGTGTGTATGACAGGATGGATAATAGAAGTTTGGGGCTTTTTTTTAAGTATAAAATTGACATCATTTATTGACTGTGTATGAAGATGATATGGTTTGATGCTTTTAGAAACAGTACCACTAATAAAATTGGGACCCACTGAAGTGTTTTGGTTTCCTTTGTAGTCTATGCATTACATAGCACATCCAGAAGACAATTTTAAAGACCTTTCATTGAGGCAGCATATCTCTTATTTCTTTGTATTTTTTAAGCTAGCCCCAAAGCTTCCAGCCCATTCTCCTATGTCTGCCTCCTATCTGTCTGAAAGAATGCTGGGGTTATAAATGCTGTAGCCACATCATCATGCTTTCTGCATGGCTTCCCTGGCATTAAACTCAAAATGTTAGGCTTTTAAGGCAAATGCTTTTACCAGCTCCTCACTGAATTTGATACATTTGTTGGCATAAGCATAACTAAGCATTGGGAGGGAGGGGGCCATTTACTTGAACATCTGAAACTTTCTAGTGGCAACATCATTGACAAAAATGACACCATTCCCCAGGTAGCCATTAGCTGCTTATGGTTTCCCAGTAAGGTATGGAATCTCATGAGTCACACTCCATCAATGCCGGTTAGTTTTTGTCAACTTGACACAAACGAGAGATCCAAGAAGAGGAAACGCCAACTGAATAACAGCCTCCAACATGTTTGCCTGATGGGTATATTGAGGGGTGGCATTTTTCTGATGGTTAGTTAATGGACAAGGTTCCAGCCCACCATGGGCAGCTCTATTCCTAGGCAAGTGGTCCTGGATTGTATAAAATAAGTAGCTGAGCAAGCCAGGGAAACTAGCCAAAAAGCTTCATTCATCCATGGTCTTTGCTTCACACTTCTGCTGATGCTTCCTCATTGACCAGACTGTAACCTGCAAGCCAAATAAAAATAAACCCTTTCTCTGCTGGCAAACACGTTGGGTTTTAGTGTTGATTACACCAACAGAAATCAAACTAGAGCACTATGATAGAGTTACAGCAGGGGAAATTTTGTTGAGGTATTGTGCAGGTAAAAGTGGCTGCAGTGAAATATTGTTCAGTACTCAATAAAATCCTACAACTACTTATTTGTAAGTCATCTGTGATGAAATATACTCCACAGAAACTGGTAACAACATATAACTTTAATATGAAGAAAGCAAGCAAGAAGGAAGGAGGAAGGAAGGAAGGAAGGAAGGAAGGAAGGAAGGAAGGAAGGAAGGAAGGNAAAAAAATAAATAAAATTGCCAAACACCATGAACTTTATTTTGACAGCTTAAGGATGAAGTGTGGAGCCCTACTTACTTTGATGGAATAAAAAATAATAATAATAACAGCCATGGGGAAGGGTAGAAAATAATTTGGGAGTTGGGGAGAGTGCTTATCTAACATGACAAAGCTCTAATATTGGTCTCTAGCACTGCATAAAGTATGCATGGCAGTGCATGCATGCTGTACTGGAAGTCAGAGGGAGGAATGAGAGGATCAGGAGTTCCAAGCCATTCTTAGCCAGACATGGAGTTTGACGCTAGCCTAGGATACATGAGACCCATGAGACCCAATTGAAATGGGGTGTTTTGGGGGTGGGCAAGAGATGCACAACTTGAGAAGAGAGAGAGAGAGATTAAAGGTGACCTGTCATGGGAAAAATAAAGTAGAACTGGTAAAGATATAGGCTCTAGGCTTCTGGTTCGAATTAATTAATCATTCTTATTGCACACATTTCTTGTGTTAAGATTTTAGTTAAAGTGATAGCTATCTAACCGCACCTCCATGCACTTACCCTTATATATTTTCATGAAGTAGTAGATGCCAAACCTTGCTGGTTGGAATTATTTCTACTAAGCCTCAAATATAGCCCCAGAGAGGCTGGCTTCAGAGGCAACAAAAATAGCAGTCCAGCCTACCACAAAATAGAATGTTTCTGCTGCTAGTCTGCTCCTTTCTGACCAGCGTGATTTGTTTTGTGGGTATTCCAACTGGCATTTAAAAGGTGGAGAAAGGGGTGGGAGGACCATTCCAGAAAATGGATTACGTCTCCCTGCCTGTGCAAAGCAGCTGAAGAAACAGAGACCTGCGACTGTCTGTGGAGAGCTGTCTTGCTTCTGTAACTAACCACCATGCATTTGAGGCAATGCCCTGCCTTACAAGTTTCCCACATGATCTGTTGGAATTGGTACTGTTCAGTTGAGTGCAAAGAATAAAAAGAAGAGGAAAGAAACAGAGGGAAATGGCCATGGTTGTGACTTTTCATTTGTGATCTATTCCAAAACCACTCCCTCATTGGGTGCCGGGACACTGCTTGAGGCAAAGAGAACAGTCTGTTGGGACAGGATACTTCGGACTGTGGGTCTCCTTTGTGTGACAGAGGAGCCTCCTTTCCTTTTAATGTCTTTGACAAGCACAGGGAGGTAGGCATCTCACCTCACAAAGGACCCATTGACACACTTTATGACTTTTGTTCGAAAGCACTTCCTACCATGGAAGAAGTCTTTGAAGTGCTTTCTTTGTTCAATCATGCTTGTTATGGTTTCTTAAAGATGATGGCAAGAAAAAAAAATTACCTACAGCTTTTATGGCCAACTCTCTACACAGAACAAAACCAAAAAATACTAAGGGTTCCTGTGGAAAATATTAAATTATCTAAGTTGTTTCTATCACTTTCCTGGTTACTACAGCATAAAGTAATACCAATACTTTCCCACCGTCCCACTGGGAATGGTGTATTCAGATCATGTGTTACATGTGACTGTGTGTTGGGGAGGGGTGTAATTTAGTATATATATTATTCATTTCCTGTCATCATGTATGATTGTGTATGTGCTGGGAAGTCTATACAGCCTATTAATTGCACGCTTTGCTTCGTGTGTGGTTGTTTGGAGAGTATGTACTGTTCATCACATATAGTTAGTTCATTTCCTGTTGTAATGTATGTGTGCACTTGTGTATGTGTATGTGTATGTGTAACTATATGTTATTTAGGCTGAAAACGTGTAGGCTGAGAACGTGGCAATAGTACCAACAGTGATTTCTTTTTTATGTTCTTACAACTTCAAGATAAAAAGATTAAAATAGCCTCTGCTCTGATTTTACACACATACACACACACACTACATGACCACTACCATCATACAACCACCAACCCCCCCTCCCCCATCACCATCATTATTTGGAACACTGTAATGGTTTTCTCATCAACCAAATTTGTTTTAAGCTTAATGAAGGCAGTAGTGGGAGTTTAAATTACTGATTTCTAAAATAAGTACCCCCCTTTTTGTGTATGTGTGTGTGTATCTTTCTCTGTCTTTCTCTCTGTTTCTCTGTCTCTGTCTCTCCCTCTCTGTGTCTCTCTGTGTCTCTGTGTCTCTCTCTCTCTCTGTCTCTCTCTGTCTCTCTCTGCCTCTCTCTGTCTCTCTCTCTGTCTCTCTCTCTCTCTCTCTCTCTCTCTCTCTCTCTCTCTCTCATTACCAACAAATATTTTCCACATGTCTAGTTATGGCTCCTCTTATAGAGCTCCTCTCCTCTCCCTCCCTTCTTTCCTTCCTTCCTTCCTTCCTTCCTTCCTTCCTTCCTTCCTCCCTCCCTCCCTCCCTCCCTCCCTTCTACCCTCCCTCCTTTTTCTTTCTTTCTTTCTTTCTTTCTTTCTTTCTTTCTTTCTTTCTTTCTTTCTGCTGTTGAGTCCCTGGTGGCCTAACAATCACTTGAGCTGTTGCATCCACATGGCCCCCAGCTGTCCAGCAGGTCCATAAATCCATGCTGAAAGCTCACCGTGTAAGATACAAACACCAGCAGAGGAATGAAATGTGTCAGCCAAGGTGTCCTGTGGAAGAAACACAAATACTGCTTGTGTCCTCTTGTGGCTCAAGGCAGATGACCTTGCATGAACAGACACTACATGAATGATTTTATATCAAATCACAAACACATGCAAATCACTAATAAGACTCTCTGTAGCTCCACAGTCTGTTCCAATGCCTGTGCTCCAAATGTGTTTTCCCTCTTAGTAACGTTTCTTTTGTATCAAACCTCAGATTGGAAATGAGCTCCTTTAACAGTCATCTATCTACCAGAAGGGGTTTCTTGGCATCCACTGTAGATGGGACATTGCCCAAACATGATCTGGCACAGAGTAATAACTGATACAGCAGTGTGGTGTATGGATGTTAGGATAAATCCCATCAGTTTATTTTTTTTTGAAGTTTTCAGAAGAAGGTATTGGGGGGGGGTCTTATGTGTGCAATTGTTGCAATGAATTGATATCTGCAATTGTTCCCTTGGATGTAAGACTCTAGCAATGCTCATTATCAGAGGGCTTCTACATTTTGTCCTAATCATACAACTCTTCCTGATATACAGCATATCTGTGCAGTGTGGCTAACATACTCGGTGTCACCCTATTGAAGGAAATTGTTTTTCCCTCACCCAGCAGCAACAAATTGCAAATAGCTTCTTGGTAGAGGATGGGAATTTGTGCCCATTTCCCCATCTCCATGCTGGTTTGATTTTATCTGGTTTGAACTTGTGTAGGTCATCTTGTGAATTCATATGTCCATCAGCCCTTTCCTTGGAGTCTTCCACCATGCTCTTAGATGACTCTTAGATGTTTCTTCCTCCTCTTCTTCCATGACACCTGAGCCATTGAAACACTATACCGATGTGCAGTGTCTATATTACATCCCAGTGTCCAGATTTTAACTATGTGTCTGTGTAGAGTGATGAGCACTCACAGACCAGAAGAGGGCACCAGGTGCTTCTGAAGCTAGAGATATAGGTGGTTGTGAGCAACCCATCCTGGGTGCTGGGAACCTAACTCAGGTCTGCTGCAAGAGCAGTACAAGCTCTTAATTACTGAGCAACCTCCCAACCCTCCCATTATATTTTGGAAAATCTCTCTGACAAATGTTTATACATAGAAGCAGATCCAGTTTGCTTGGGGTTCACCAGTTCCCAGAGGTTAGGGATCACTCTCAAAAATGCCTCTTGATATTTCATGCAGAACTTCAATCTTACTTCTACAACTCCCTATGTAATATTGGATGTCTTAAGGCTCCTCGGGATGTAAGTCTCAGAGAATTCATTTCAAATGGCTTACACAATAAAGAGGATTTATGGGATTATATAACAGGAGCTCTATGCGTAGGAAGGGCCTCAATGGATATCAAAGAAGCGACAGTCACAAATTGTCATCACCTGCATACTTGAATTGCTTCGCTCTGTCTTCACAGCATTAGCTGTATTATAAGTCAAAAATCCCTCCATTCCTAATCCCATGACCCCAGGTCATGGAAGTCTGCCAGTGACAATAAGGCTGTGTGCTTCCTCGGTGTTGTTAAATAGAAAAGCAGATGTGTCTGACCCAATCATAGATGTTAAGACTTGCTGGTTGACTTAAGCCACACTCAGTGATGATGGTCAAGAGCTAATAGGTTGAATCAAGAGGGGACCCAGTTCCTAGCGAGGGAAGGTTCACTTTCACCTAAGGCAGTAGTTCTCATCCTGTGGGTCTCTAACCCTTCGGGGGTCTAATGACCTTTCACAAGGGCCACATATCAGATATGCTACATATCAGAAAGTTACATTATGAGTCTTAACAGTAGCAAGATTACAGTTTGTGAAGTGCAGCAAACAGAATTTTATGGTTGGGGGTCACCACAACATGAGGAACTGTACTAAAGGGTCGCAGCATTAGGGAGGATGAGAAGCACTGGCCCAAAGTGGGCTTGCTTTCCCGAGGAGGCATGAGCAAAACAAAGGTCAATGGAATGGACAGAATCAACCAAGTTTGTTAGAAGCACTTTTATTTTCCAAACATGAGCAAGGTTCATTTTCACTCCCAACAGAGCTGAAGACTAGAAAATAACAAATTACATAACCTTCCCTTACAAGGCAAAAAAAAAAAAAATGATTTAGGATGATCCCTAAGGAAAAAAATAAACTTTTTCCAAACTTCACAGACCAATACCTAACACATAACATAGCTTTGTGGCCATTCCTTCCAACAATTACTAGACACCCATGGTTTTGGCCATTGTTGCAAGTCTTAATTTGTGGATTGAGGTGCGTGATGTGGCAACCCTAACATAATCTGAGGTTACTCTGGACATACTGCTCTGGGGATATCCTGTTAACAGATTCTCTATCTTCTTGCCCATCACTGAAATATTTACCTCAGAGAAAGGGGATCCTTGAGCAGGTCGTTTTTGTAAGACTCCAAAATAGAAGTTTAACTTAATTTTCTTTCAGTAACTCCTTTCTCGGTAAACCAATGTTTCTTTATATGGCATTCAATTGAGTCCTTTAATAGTAACATGCTCTTAATGGATGTAACCCACTGCCTTCCGTTTGGAATTGAGGCCTGGTCTACAAAAGGACTTCATGTCTAATATGGTGCGCCTGGTCAAAGGCTATGACTGTGGATATCATAGAGTCAAGTGGAGAATTTACTGGTGGAACTAAATGATCATGCTATTGAACTACTTTCTAAACATTTACATTTATAATAATAAGTTTGTCCTGCTGTTGACTTCAATGAGAGAAGCTTCCTTTGCGATGCATAGTAGTCAATGTAAAGTTTATGACTGCTCAAAGTGCCAAAAACCAGTGACTGAGTGTGCCGAGCTGTAGACTTAGCATACAGATCAGCTTAACCCCATTCAAGACTCAGATATATGGTAAAAAATTAGGCAAGAAAAAGAAAGAGGTGGAAGATGGGAAAGAGAGTTCTGAAATGATGGATCCTGGACATAACATGACTGATGTCCACATCAGCCCAAAGCAGCTATTGTTAAGCGACACAAAATCAACTCAGTCAAGCTTTCAAAAAGGATGAAGGAGGACTTCCCACGGCTCTGCGCTCAGCTGAGAAGCTCAGCTGAGGCATTATTTTTTTGTTCTTAGGGGAAAGAGAGTCACTTTGCTTTCAGAGATGTGGCCAGTCCTAGGCTACCTATGTCCCAGTGGTAGGCTCCACAGGTATGTATGCTCTGCACTAATTGGGCTCAGGGGCCCATTAATAATAACAATAATAAAAGAACAAAATAAATATTATGAGAAGCTGGTTGGTGGATGCAGGAGGCAAGTCGAAGGGGATAAGTTGTTAGTGTTTGAAATAGAAACACCTTGTATACAAGTATGAAATTTTAAAATATAAATAAACGTATGTTAAAAATTCACTCTTCCTTGATAATTAATTTAAACTTTTTATGATGAAAGAACAACAACAACAACAACAACAACAAAACCAAGCAACAAACAAACAAACAGTGCCACAGAGTATATCAAGTGCATGAGCACGAAGGTCACAACTCAATGGCAGATCAGTTGCCAGGTGTGTACAGGACCAAGAATGAGTTAGATTCCTGCATTGTATAGAATAAACGACACAAGGACCCTACACAAAACTTTCAAAGACATTTTTAATTCATATCTTTAAGATTTATTTTATTGACTCTCATTTAAATGAAGATAAATTATGTGTGAGCATGTGTGCATCTGTGAGTGTATATAGCCACATAGTCACTAGAAGATCAACATATCACTGCACTCCTTCTCACGTTATCGTTTCCTTCTGGCCAATTCTTCTTCTTCCATCCTTCCTGTTCATTCCCTTTCCACTTTCTCCTCTCTTCCCTTTTTCCTCTCTCTCTCTCTCTCTCTCTCTCTCTCTCTCTCTCTCTCTCTCTCTCTCCTCCATTCTGTAGGTGACTGACTTACAAATCCAAATTCATTCATAGTACTAATTTTATGTGATCCTGCATTTTGATTCTAACCAACTATCTATCTGCTAGATTAAACCGATTTAATTCATTTATCTGTCACAAGAAGGTCAGAATTCTGGAAGAAAAATGTGTCCTAGATATGGCAGCCCACATTCTTCAGGGACACAGACAAACAACAGAAGCATGGAAAGTCAAAAATACAAGCCATGATATAAAAACTGTACTTGCAATGAATATTAGAAGAGAATCTGCAACAACACTGAATGGAATGGACATTCTCTTTATAACATTTATTTGACATGTACTTTTTGCTATTTGGCACTCTTTTGCTTCAGATATTGTTTAATCAGCAACATGGAAATGTATGTAAAACAGACGAGTCCTGAATGTAGAGCCTGCAGTAAGGCCTTTTCATCTCTGGACGATGCTTCTTTATTCAGGAGACTCTTTGGTGGTTTCACCTTTATCTGTAATTAAAGGGCCAGAAGCTAGTTTTATATATAACTCTAGGCAATTGTAAAATGTAAATATATTTCCCCTCTGTTTAAATAATGGAATAATTTGTCCAATAATCACATTGGTCTCAGTGAGCTCTTGAAGTTTTATTAAGGTGTAACCTGTGAGTCATACTATTACTTAGTTATTAAGTTGGACTCTCATAATACGTAAGAGAACATGAATCCTGACTTTGTGAAACTTGAAAGAATGGAAGGATGTGCAGTTGGGCTGTAGTAGCAATCATATTGCCCTGGAATATACTCAGTCACTCGCCCCATTTGATGGAGAATGTATTTAAGGAGTTGATGATCCAAGGCAGTGGAGGCACCTACCTTTCTTTTTTTCCCAATTTTTATTAGATATTTTCTTCATTTACATTTCAAGTGTTATACCTACCTTTCTTTAATCCCAGTACTTTGGAGGCAGAGACAGGAGGACCCCTGTGAGTTTGAGGCCAGCCTAGTCTACAGAATGAGTTCCAGGAAATCCAAGGCTACACAGAGAAATCCGAAGAAGAAGAAGAAGAAGAAGAAGAAGAAGAAGAAGAAGAAGAAGAAGAAGAAGAAGAAGAAGAAGAAGAACAAGAAGAAGAACAAGAAGAAGAACAAGAAGAAGAACAAGAAGAAGAACAAGAAGAAGAACAAGAAGAAGAACAAGAAGAAGAACAAGAAGAAGAACAAGAAGAAGAACAAGAAGAAGAACAAGAAGAAGAACAAGAAGAACAAGAAGAAGAACAAGAAGAAGAACAAGAAGAAGAACAAGAAGAAGAACAAGAAGAAGAACAAGAAGAAGAACAAGAAGCTAATTGAGCAAAGTGCTTACACATGAACCTGGGAACCTAAGTTCAAGTCCACAGAACCCATGTAAGCTGGGTTCCCCTGTAGTTAATATGGTACTGTAGCAAACTGGGAGTCCAGAAATTCCTTGGCAGCTCACCTGGTACATGCAACAAATAAGAGACCCTGCCTCAAACAAAGCAAAAGGCTAGGACCTGCGTCCAAGATTGATCTCTGACCTGCACATTTATAACATGGTATGCACATGGCCATATTAACACTCATGAACTCAGAGAGGGAGAGAGAGAGAGAGAGAGAGAGAGAGAGAGAGAGAGAGAGAGAGAGAGAGAGAGAGATGCTGTAAGTCCTAGTCTGTTGCCTGTTACTTAGGTACTTGGTCAAACTTGGCTAAAATATATAGTGTTCAGTTTTTCCATTGCAAAGCAAAGAAGAAAAAGTACATTTAAGGATTGTTTTTAAAGAAGAACTGTGTTGGCAGTAAGGCTTTTGGGGGAGAAGCTAACACATAGTATGTCTTCAATGAGTGCTGTAAATTACTACTCATGCTTAAATGAGTCTTAACTCGGTTTTTTCTCCCAAGGATCAGGAGATCGAATTGATTGTTAACACTATGGAAAAGGGGGACCGCAAAGTTAATACACATTCGCATCTAAGTATAACATTCTATATTTTTAGAATCACTCCAATGTATGAATATTACCATGCAAATATCCAAGAGAAAAATATAGTATCCTGTGTTTATCAGACACTGCAAGCAGTATAGTACAGATTTTTTTTTTAAAAAATTGAACAAAACAGCCCTAAAGTATCATGCATTAAAATGAAAAAAAAATATGTATAGCAACTTATTTAAAATAGTTCAGGTCTGAAGGTCATCAATTCTTCAATAGATAAATGCACAAATGAACAGATAAGATTTTACTAAATAATAAAAATATGTGGGCTAAATAAAACGACAATAGTTTGAATGAAGCTCTTTTGTATATTGTAGTGAAATGAAATCCAAATAAGAATAAATTTGAGAGACAGGAATGAGACGTATGTGAGAGAGCTGGAGGGAGGAGAGGGAAGGGGATTGTGATGAAATCATACTCTCAAAAATTAAAAATAAAGCAATTAAAAAAAAAAAAACCCTAGGGCTGGATGCTGCTACTGACCTCTAGTGGTTGGAGGCATGTCACTACAACATTTCTCCCCCTTCTTACACACCAACAACAGTAACTAACAGGGGATTATCCAGTTACAAATGTCAGTAGTAGCATAGTTAAGACATCATCCTAGAGAGGAGAATGTTCCTAGTCTATCTGCTATCCATTTCTAGAAGAGGTTGAGAGAAGGAGATAAGATTTAGAACAACTTCTGCTCTACACCTTCTTTCTCCTGTTTTCTGTGTAGTAGGAAGTACACTCATATGTGTGTGGTATGTGTTTATTTGTATGTTTATGTGTGGAGAATGAGCATGTGTGTGTGTGTGTGTACTGTATATATTTGTGTGGTGTGGTGTGTGTGCATATGTGTATGTGATATGTGTGCATGTGTGTGCTGTGTACGCATATGTGGTGTATGTGTGCATGCATGTATAATTGTATCATATTCATCTAAAAATTTACAGGCACATCCATATCATTCTATCATTCTGATCAAAAATAGAAAGATGGCCAGACCCTAGTTATTCCCTTCCCGAGAAGTAGCCAACCCTATCAGATTGGGGGGGGGGGGCATTTTTACTTTATACATATGAAATCACACATTAGACTTCACAACATGCCTCTTCTACTCAAATATTATAATTTTGAGATACCCTGACACTTTTGCCAGTATTAGAAGCTTAGTCCTTTTCATTGCAGAGTTGTAGCTCACTGGACAAGCATACAGGAGAAGTTGAACCCTCTGTACCTTTCAGCTTTGCACACTGGGCATTTGAAGCAGTACTGTTGTGTGAATTCTAATGACATATTTTGGGATAGTTACCTGTATTTCTGCATAACACTTTTAAGCATGCCAGGTATCAAATCTAGCAGTGACCTCCCATCAAAGTTTCAATAAAAGCCAAAACCCACTGTATGGCTACACCCCTCCTTTACCAGAGTGGCTTCCATTAGTTTCTGTGTATGCTAACATCTACCTCACTCCTCAAAGTGTTTGACAAACGATGCTTACTGGAGCTGGTTCACTGGATAAAGTTCTTGTTGCTCAAGCATGAGGACCTGAGTTTGTACCTATAACACTCATGGAAAAACTCTGGATGCAGTGGCAGGGAAAACATCTGGAACCTTAATGCAGGAAAGGGGTGGATTTGGAGACAGGCAGATCCTCCATGTTCCGGTGTCATCAATCAATCCTAGCCAGAAAACTCAAGACTCGGTGAGGGACCCTGTCTCAAAAAATAAGGTGGCGAATGGTAGAGTAAGACATCTTAAGTCAAGCTGAATTCCATGTGCACACTTGTGTGCAAACACTCTGACACACATATATGTGCATGCATAAAACACACACACACACACACACACACACACACACATCACTATCTTACACTTTGCTTAACTGACCACAAGTGTTTTCTCAGCTTCTGCAACTGAAAAATAATCTCTCACTGCCAATTTTGCACCAACTACAAAGCTCTGATTGTAGCATGGCAAGTCTGCTGTGCACTGTTGATTCTATCCTGCTTCACAGGTCTATCCCAGTACTCTAGGTATATCTGAAATCTTCACACCTTTTTGTATTCTTAGTGTAGACACTGTAGAAGCACTGTCCCCTTGAGCTACCTGAACTCCTAAATCGGAGCGGGATATACTCCAAGGTCTTCAGTGAATGCCTGAAATCAAAGACCACACAAACAGCTATCGTTCTATTCTGCTTGCTTTTGAAGCACTTATGTTCAGTGGCCATAACTTCTGGTGAGGCACAGGCTATTTTTCATTCATTTTTAAGATCGGGACTTTGACCTTTGTTTCATTTAAAGGGGGCACCTGCAGCTCTCTTTTGACACAACTAAATGTGTCATGCCCCATCATGACTCTTGTGCTTTGAGACCAATATGTCAAACAGTAACTTAGACCCAGGCACTGTAATCCCCGTGAGAGCTGATTTGGTAAGTGAGACAGATAACTGACAACCGGGTAGCATTTACAGTGCGGAGACATTGGGTCACTGTGATTTCTATCTGGGGAGAAGGGAAGCAAAAAAGTAGTAGGCGATTTTAGTCACAGCGCTCAGCTGAGGGCAGGGTTTAAAGCATACATTAGTTGGTTCTGGAGCTTTTCACTTAAAAGAGTTTTCAAGCCTTAGTATACTTTGGGTGATTGAAATGACGTAAAGTGAGTTAATGGACGAAGGAGGAGTTGCCACGACAGCTGCCCTGTCCAGCTCCTTCTTTCCTGGCACTACCCCACTGATTAGTTGTGTGTTCAAGTGTTGGTTATTCAAACCCAACCAACCACACTACAAACTCACCATTGAGTAGCCAGGGAATAAAATTATTACCTGTTAAGGAAGAGTGATCACAACCATTAGACAAATAAGTAGGAAAGCAAAAACTTTTCTCCGAATCATTCCAGTGGTCCTTTACTGTAGTTTATTTTCAAAGAACTGTGCACACGGTAAATAATCAACAAACCTTGATCCGGTCTCCAAATGCATGTTTGTGTGTGTGTGTGTGTGTGTGTGTGTGTGTGTGTGTGTGTGTGTGTGTTTGTTTGTTTGTTTGTTTGTTTGTTTGTTTTCAATACAGTATAGCTGACTTGGTGAGCTCTACACTCAACGAGAGACTCTGTCTCAAAAAATAATGTAGGGAGTATTTGAGAGGACACATAATGTTGACTTCGCCACATGAGTGCTAAGCATACCTGCGTCCTCTTCCATATGTACATATGCATATGTGCACACAAATGCATGCATATAGCATACATTCAACATTATGGTGATGATGATGATGCCAGCGCCGACAACAATGATAACCACTGCTCCTTTTTACTGGGCACTTAGTAAACACACACCCAAATGTTAATGCCTCTTCTCCTTTAAGGCCATGCACATCTCCAGCTCCCCTCTCTCAATTACCCTTGTGATATCAGCCATTCTTTCTCTAAGAACCTACTTTTCTAATAACAATAAACCTCACTTTCTCTGATCTGTCCATTTCTCTCCTTTACCTACAGTTTCTCTTACACAGGAAGATACAGAGACTCTTGCTTACCCCCAGAAACACAGGCCATCTTCATCTCCCAAAGCAGATTAACATTTCCAACACTGCTTGGTTCCAGAAGCTTGAATTTTAATTCTGTTATGCCCATGATAAGTATCACTGAATTCCATTTTCCATAATACCAAGTCTAAATCTCAGCCATGGAACGAAAATGGTGAGGACAGGAACCCTGACCCCTGCCTGGTTTTCTTTCTTACTTCAGAGCCAAACAGGCAGGCAGTGGCTTGAACTCCTTGGCCACAATAAGCATCAGAATGAAGAGCATTGGAAGAGAGCAGAGCAGATAGAGCCCAGAATCCTCAATATAAGAGTTGCTTGCTCTCAGAAAGAGCCTTGAATTTATCTCCATTTTAATGTCTTTCCACATTTTAAAATATTAGTTGAAAGGGGGATTTGGGAAGGCAGCCTGGCCAAAGTAAACATTCAACACACTGTTATACGAGAATTTTATTATACTCTAGTTCACAGGCGTGCGTCCCTCCTGCTGCACTTACTAGTGCCTGTCCAGAGACTGGTGAATCAGGGTTGTGTCTGGGAAGGAGACAAATGGGTTTGGCAAAAAATATCCACTTCGTGTGTGTGTGTGTGTGTGTGAGTGTGTGTGTGTGTGCGCGCGTGCATTCGCGTGCACGCACGAGCTTAAAGGCATTATGTGCGTGTGGTAACTCAGTGGTAAGGAGACATAAAAACCTGCTCTAAGTATCGAATTAGCCTCACTTTTTTTTTTTTATGTCACTGGGATGGTGTTGTGTTCTTTTACCCTCTTTAATGCTTTATATTTTCATGTTGTCATGGAGACCAAGTGCAACTCCCATGATTTTGTGCATTATTGTGGAATCATCTGTCTCCTGAAGTCATCTTGTGATATACGCTGTGGACAGAAAAAGATTAAAGAAACAGGCCGGCGAGGGTGTATTTATGCAACGTGACAAGAACATGCACAAAGAAGGATGATGTCATAATGTAAGTAATTTAGAGGTTCTGGCAAGTACATGGGTGGTAAACCATAGCTGCAGTCAGCTTAAAAAAAAAAAGAGTTGGGCTACGTGCACTTGGGGAAAGATCTTGCTTATAATATTTTGCAAGAAATATTGGCTCTAAGATAAGTTAGTAGCTCCTGATCTTCTTCTGCAAAATAAGACACACATTACCCACAATGCCAAGTCTTCCTTCATATATGTGCCCATCTGTTAATGGGAACTCATGGATGAAAGGCCTGTCTACAGAGATGTTAAGAAAGAGTGATGCCTCTATGACATAGTGGAACATGTGTCCTTATTACCAGTTAGAACATCTTCTGGGTATATACCCAGGAGAGGTATTGCGGGATCTTCCGGTAGTACTATGTCCAATTTTCTGAGGAACTGCCAGACTGATTTCCAGAGAGGTTGTACAAGCTTGCAATCTCACCAACAATGGAGGAGCACATCATTGCCAGCATCTGCTGTCACCTGAATTTTTGATCTGAGCCATTCTGACTGGTGTGAGGTGGAATCTCAGGGTTGTTTTGATTTGCATTTCCCTGATGATTAATGATGTTGAACATTTTTTCATGTGCTACTCAGCCAGTCGGTATTCCTCGGTTGAAAATTCTTTGTTTAGCTCGGTGCCCCACTTTTTTAATGGGGTTATTTGATTTTCTGGAGTTCATCTTCTTGAGTTCTTTATATATATTGGATATTAGTTCCCTATCTGATTTAGGATTGGTAAAGATCCTTTCCCAATCTGTTGGTGGCCTTTTTGTCTTATTGAGAGTATCTTTTGCCTTACAGAAGCTTTGCAATTTTATGAGGTCCCATTTGTCAATTCTGGATCTTACAGCACAAGCCATTGCTGTTCTATTCAGGAATTTTTCCCCAGTGCCCATATCTTCGAGGCTTTTCCCCCACTTTCTCCTCTCTAAGTTTCAGTGTCTCTGGTTTTATGTGGAGTTCCTTTAACCACTTAGACTTGACCTTAGAACAAGGAGATAAGAATGGATCAATTCCTATTCTTCTACATGATAACCGCCAGTTGTGCCAGCACCATTTATTGAAAATGCTGTCTTTTTTCCACTGTATGGTTTTAGCTCCCTTGTCAAAGATCAGGTGACCATAGGTGTATGGGTTCATTTCTGGGTCTTCAATCCTATTCCATTGATCTACCTGTCTGTCTTGTCTGTCGCTGTACCAGTACCATAAGCTGGAAAGAACCCAGATATCCCTCAATAGAGGAATGGATGCAGAAAATGTGGTACATTTACACAATGGAGTACTACTCAGCTATTAAAAACAATGAATTTGTGAAATTCCTAGGCAAATGGATGGATCTGGAGGGTATCATCCTGAGTGAGGTAACCCAATCACAATAGAACTCACATAACATGTACTCACTGATAAGTGGATATTAGCCCAGAAACTTAGAATACCCAAGATACAATTTGCAAAACACATGAAACTCAAGAAGAACTAAGACCAAAGTGTGGACACTTTGCCCCTTCTTAGAATTAGGAACAAAACACACATGGAAGGAGTTTCAGAGATCAAGTGTGGAGCTGAGACAAAAGGATGGACCAACCAGTCACTGCTGTAGCCGAGGATCCATCCCCTAATCAGCCACCAAACACAGACACTATTGCATCCGACAGCAAGATTTTGCTGAAAGGGCCCTGATATAGCTGTCTCATGTGAGGCTATGCTAGTGCCTGGCAAACACAGAAGTGGATGCTCACAGTCAGCCTATTGGATGGAACACAGGGTTCCCAATGTAGGAGCTAGAGAAAGTACCCAAGGAGCTGAAGGGGTCTCCAACCCTATAGGTGGAACAACAATATGTAATAACCAGTACCCCCAGAGCTCGTGTCTCTAGCTGCATATGTAGCAGAAGATGGCCTAGTCGGCCATCATTGGGAAGAGAGAGCCCTTGATCTTGCAAAGTTTATATGCCCCAGTACAGGGGATCTCCAGGGCCAAGAAGTGGGAGTGGGTGGGTAGAGGAGCAGGGCAGGGGCTGGGGGAGGGTATAAGGGACTTTCAGGATAGCATTTGAAATGTAAATGAAGAAAATATCTAATAAAATATTGGGGGAAAAAAAGAGTAATGCCATGTGGGGAATCAGAGTCAGTTCCTCACTGAAGCCAGCCTGAGAGAGGAGCACCAGCTCATGCTGTCTGAAGCAGCTGCTGCTTCTGTGCCTGCTCCCATCTCTTACAGGTCCTCCCTCAGCAGGACATAGATTTTGTGAGCTTAGGGAAACCAAAGGAGCACTCAGGAATTTGTAATTGTTTTCCTTAGTTCCTGGCATAAATGGAAACAAGGTAGTAGAGCTGGGGGGGGGGGGATGGCAGAGGGAGGGAGAGATAGAGGGGTGGAGGGAGGAATGGAGGGAGGGATGAAATAAGGGAGGGAGGGAAGGAGAGGGAGAGAGACTAATACAGGTCTCTAAGCTGTTTATTTTTCTGCCAGCTGCAACATGCTACCCTCACAGGGGATCACCTAAAACCAGTTATGGTTTAGGTTGGAGGGGGGGATGTCAAACTTAAGCTGCAGGCTTGGCCTCTCTCGATGAATTACGACCTTGTCAAGAACCTTTTTTTTTTTTTAAATCAATGCAGGTTTTCTATCAAATCAAATACCTGCACACTAAATTATGTTTTTGGTGCCAGGCTGGCTCTTGAAGAAAAAAAAAAAAAGAACCTCCCCTTCGCTAGTTTTTCCAGCCTCCTCCCCTTTCTACTGTGACACAGGCAGTTTTTGTTCATAAGAAGCAAGGGCAAAGCAAACTGTGCCCTTAGTGAGGACACCTGGTGGGTGATTGTCTTTACCACCCTGTCTGTGGGTAACATCATTGTCGGCCATCTTTCTCCACGGCTTGGCTGACAGACTTTCCCCAAGAGATTGCCTAAAGGTGTGCTGGGGTCTTCAACCCAGTTGCAGAGGATATACATGTGCTTTCAGGAGAGAGATGTTCCTTTTCCAAATTTAAAGACATCATTACCTAGTATGATTGTGGCGGATGTTGTCAGCTCCCAACTCACACAATGGGGTAGGAATTAAACTGTGATAATCTTTTTTTAATTGTACTTTTTTGAGCTACAACCCCTGCCCAATCAGACTTGATACATGCAAATAGATTTTAAAGAGAACTGGAATCCTTCCATTCTCCCTCCCTCTCTTTCTTCTTCTGTAGCTCTCTTATCTACTTTTATCTTTTCCTTTCCTTCTTCCTTCCCACCTTTCTTGTTATTTTTTTTTCAATAAGAAAGGAACTTTGCATCCATGTCTATTTCAGCCATGCACCCAATAAGACTCAAATGTCCCTGGATTTATATATGTGTTTATGTATGTGTGCCTGTGGGGGTGGGGTGGGGAAGGTGTATGCCTGTAGGTATGTGAGTGAGTGTGCATATGTGTGTATACATACATAGGTGTGCAAGCATCTGTGTATACATATGTGTGCATATGTGTGAATATGTGTGTATACGTGTGTGTGTGTGTGTGTGTGTGTGTGTGTGTGTGTATATACACATGTGTTATTAAAGGAGAAGGGATGTAGGGATGTCAGGGGAACTTAGAGGCTTTGGATGGTAAGAAGGAATGGATACATGAAAGTCCATTACCACATATGAAGTTCTCAAATAAATTAATTTTTAAAAGGAGGGAAACCTAGGTTAGGAAGATGGTTCAGTTGGTAAAGTGCTTGTCTTTTGAGCAAGAAGATGCAAGTTCCATTCCCAGAAAAGAGGTGTTTTAAAAAGCTGGTGTGATAGTAAGCTCCTGCTATCTTAGTGCTGGGAAGGCAGAGATGTGTGAATTCCCAGGAAGTGATGGCTACACAGCCCGATCTCTGTGGAGAATGCCTGACCAGTGAGAGATCCAGCTTCGTAAAGAAGGTAGAGAGTGCCTGAGGAACATCAGCCAAGGAGATGCCTTCTGGCCTTCACACATACACAAATGCACACATACACACACATATACACATACATACACACACACATATACACATACATACATACACACACATACATACACATAAACACACACATTCACACATACACACATGCACACACATACACACATATACACACATACACATATACATACACACATATACACATATGCACATAAACACATATACACACATATACACATGCACACACATATACACACATATACACACATACACACACATAAACACACATATATATACACACATATACATATGCACATAAACACATATACATGCACACACATATACATATGCACATAAACACATATACACACATATACACATGCACACATATAAACACACATACACATACATACACATATATACACACACACCAGCATGCATGAAAATATGAAAAAAGAAATAAGAGAAAACCTTCCTGCTCTCAGCTCCTCAGCTGAGGTTCCTCTTGATGAATAAAATATCTAATTTTTGAGCTTACTCTGTTTCCTAAATGGATTTGAGACACAACTGCCTGTCTCTCACCTTCCCAAACCAGTCAGTGGAGTTGAGGTTGCTTGCCTAGAAAGGTGACAAAGTATATTTTACTACAGGAGTGTCTTTGCGTCAGCATTTATACAGGGCAAAACCACAGAGGCCAGTTGCTCAAAGTTGGCACCAAGGTGGTCTTTTCACATGGCCCGAAGTCTTTATTTGATGGTTTTCCAATTAAATGCTACGTATACTTCGGGGCATATATAAAGAATCCTCAGATGAATTGCAAACTGTTTCAGTAGCAACTGGGGTAGGTAAAACACTGGCAGAAAAACCCCAAGCAGCTGTGTCCGAGTTGTCTGAACTCAAATGAAATACTTTCTGGTTGGACTCAGACATCTCTGATAGGCAGTCGTGGTACCAGTGTGGTCTTCCTTGTGAGCTCTCTGGCAGGGATTCCTGTCTTAGCTCTGTCCACCTGCTCCAGTAGGAAGACTTTGATCTTTGGTTACCTTTCGTATAAAAGGCATGCTTAGAGGTAACTGGGAGGACCCTGGAAGGGCAAACAGGGAAGATATTTTATAATGTAAACTTAAGACATACAGGTACAGCTGATGAAGCACAGATGTATGAGAGGTCATGTTTCTGCTTACATCATCCTTAAAGGCTCAAGCCACTTGGACAAATCCTTCACTCAGTTCTTACCATAGAAGAGTTCCTGATCCTAGCTATTACAGGACATGCATATGAGTTGCATCGTGGTGGTTCCTAAGCAGAGAAAGCCACTAGGTTGCCACTAGGTTAACAGAAGACAGAAGAACAGAGATAAGGACTACACAAGATACATGTGTTGATGGGAATAACATGTTCAGGGTCACACGCTTTACCCCAGTAGTCCTTGAGAAAAGTTACCTCCATGTCCCCTTGAAACTTTGTCACATCTACTTTGGGCCAAATTGACATTGGTCTTAATTTCAGATAGACTCTCATAAATCCCATTCTCCTGGCTTCAGTGACTCATTCAGGAATGACAGTGAGACCTAATCCTCACAGAAAAGAACATTGAGTGTAGAATAAAAGCAGAGTTGATTCCAATATCAAGAAGCCTAGAGTTTGTGTCGGGTAAATTCAAAGACCAACACTTTTCCAAAGTGGTCAGTTGTAAGGAGTATAAAGGATTGCATGAAATCCAGGACCAAGGTCCAAGGCAGAAGCAGCCTCTCCCTGGGGACAGGTCTCTATGACCGTATCCCTGGGAAGAATGCCTACCCGGGTACATGTATCCCTCAATGTGCCTTGCATCCCAGCAGGTATTGGAGACTGTGCCTTAGCGATATGCTATGTGCTGCCATCCTTGAAGACCTGTAACTAAAATGGCACACATCTTCACATCTCTTGGCTTCGCACCCATAACGGGAAGGTCTGCGACCATAATAGAGCCAAAGGTACAAAGAAAGTATGAAGATAGTGAGTCCAGAGACAAACATGAAAGACATCCTCTGACAGACACTGTGACTTCAAACTGGTACCTGAAGGATAAACCGAGTTCCATGGCACTCAGCAGTGTGGATACTGCGACTTATCCAAGTGTGCATATGTTAGACTACTAGACACAAGGGAGGAGCTGGCAATTCAGGGGTGGGCACTAAGGTGGCTTGATGATTGGCCAGCGATTTGTAGGGAGAAGAGAGAACAACAACAAAGAAATGTTATTTAAGATGACCCGATGTATATGATATCCAAACATCTGAGCAAAATCAATAGAGAAACCGTGAACAAACCAACTCTGGGGTGAAATCATTCCAGCCCAAATAAACACCTACAAGTATTAATTTATAGAAAAATGGGCATGCTCAACATGTCTGTGATGTATGTCGCTAACACGGCCATTTGGCATCGTAGAAATAAACCTTGAAGTCCCAAAGGGGGCCATAACAGATAAACACAAAGAAATTGGCCAATTTGAGAGCCAGGATTTGGACTTTGTTCTGACTGGCGCCTGGAGCCAGCCTGAGTATCAGACTATTTCCATTCTAAGCCCACTAACCTAAATAGAAACACTTATAACTTGCCTTTACTCCAGACCTGTTATCATAGACCTGCCCTCTCTCTCTCTACTGCTGGGCATGGCAGTTCACACCCTCCTCTTTTCCTGGCTACCACAATCTTGAAAGTCAGAACAGGTTTTCAATAAGACCCCCCACCCAACATTTTCACTTTATGTTTTACTCTAAAAGCGACACATTCGTGTCTCATTAAAGGAGCTAAGAAAAGTGTTATTGTGGGCTGGAGAGAAGTCTCAGTGGATGAAATGCTTGTTGCATGAGCATGAGGGCTGGAGTCTGGGTTTGGACCCCTGCTACCCATGTCAAAACATGATCATAGTGGCACTCACCTGTGACCTCAGTGCTGAGGTGACTGATAGCTCCTGGGAGTTCCCTAGCCCACCAACCTAACCAATCAGCAAGCTCAAAGTTTAGGTAGTGACTCTGCCAAAAAAAAAAAAAGAAGAAGAAGAAGAAGAAGAAGAAGAAGAAGAAGAAGAAGAAGAAGAAGAAGAAGAAGAAGAAGAAGAAGAAGAAGAAGAAGAAGAAGAAAAGAAAAAAAGAAAAAAAAAAAGACTAGCTTTGGAGAGCTGCAAAGGCGCATGCACGATGGTACAGTCAGGAAAAGACAAGGAATAAGATGGCATGCAAGAGAGAATGGAAATGTTTTAATGCACCTTGATATGAGAACAATAATCATAATAAAATGAGTGATATCTGTCTACGTTAAGAAAAGATAACTTTTTTAAAGCATGGAGAAAGTCACAGGGGTGATGGCAAGCTATATACATCTGCGGAGCTGTCACACATGCAGTTAGTGTAGTTGCAAGAGAGAAAAGAGAAACTAAGAAATCGGGTTAGTTCTGGATTTGAGGTTATTAAATGCCCTACTAGTGCTCTAAGCATCCTGAGAAATAACTACTAATGTCTCTGTCTACAATGTTTCTTATCTATCATATATTCACATTTTTATATTGTTTCTCTAAATGATACTTACACTAAATGTTTATATATCCATGTACATTTTATGCATTTATTATTTTAAAAACATAAGAACAGCAGGAATGGCCATTTCCCAGTTATTATGTCTTTTGATCAGTGGACAGCAAGCTCTAAATGAAACAGGAAGAGGCCAACTCAGAAGAAATTTCTGAAGTAGAAAATGCTTATTCTTTGTTCCAACATAGGTGAATAGTAAGAAATTGATGACCAGCATCTTTCTTTTTTATTTTCTTTCTTTCCTCCTTCTCACTAGAGTAATCAACAGGAATTAGAGATTTGGTTACATTGGAGTAAACAAGGTGCAAAACTTAGAAGTAAACCTTAGAAATACAGCTTGCTGTTGTTTTCAGTTTTGTTTTTGTTTTCTTAAGTTAATTGAATCATGTTCTACCCAGGCAGAAAAACACAAGCCTACATTCATCTTACAAATATACCAAATTCTTTAGCTAATACAGGAAGACGTTGTATTCCAGTCCATCCTCTTCCATTGGTAAAGATGTAAAACACTGGGCATTGAGTTCTCTCATTTTATGATTTTTTTTGGGGGGTGGGGGGGCTGGAGTCTTCCTCACACCACTCATAAGCATGAACCTGCCCATTAAGCAGTCCTCAAAGCAAATCTACTTTATAATCACTTCCAGTCTTGAATTTAAACTAGGGTGGTTGGGGTTACAGGGCATATCTCTTTGGAAATTAACTACCAAGGAAGACAACGCCACTCTGGAACATGTCCTTCCCTGCAAATGAAGGGCACTACACTTGCCTTAGCAGAGAAAGTGGCCCAAGTCTGCTGATAATTATCTACATTCAAATTGCGTTACCGAGTGGGAATTGATGCTTTCAGATCACATGAATATAACTATCCCATAGTTATATGTTATTTCTATTCTGGAATTTTTACTGAAAAGGACTCTGAAAAAACTAGGTTGCTGACTTTGGCTGCTTGGCACCAAGGCAAGGCAGGGAAGATAAACTTAATTTTATTATGATCATTATTAAATAAAGATTTGGGAGAACAGCAAGGGTATATTTGTGATAGAAATTATAAGAAATTTATGTAAATAACCATGTGGATTTTATACACCCCTTAGGCTCCAACAAATATTTCAAATCACTACTGCCTCTTGGGAAATTGATTTTTTTTTTTTATTCCTGTATTTGAGGACATATCATCCTTGGGGTTCCCACTAAATTGGGCCCAAATTGAAAAGGTATTTTTCAAGATAAAAATCCTGATTTCAAAATCAAAACACTTTCTTATTAAGGAATGGCTTTTCCTTTTTAAAAACTAGGCTTTTAAGTTTTGGGGTTGTTGTTTTATTTTTACGGCAGCACAGCCTCTACCTGAATTCTCATTTTTCTGTCCTCTCTGGTAGAGAAGGTTTTGCATTTGTCTATGAGCCCAGCAGTGTAGAGGGGTAGGAAGAATGGCCTGATGCCCTTGACACTCAGATCCAATCCTTCAGCTCCTGTCTGAAGTTGGTGTAAATATATTTCCTTACTTCTCAGAGAGTCAAAAAAAAAAAAAAAAAAAAAAAAAACAACCCTGGGAAATATGGATCATATAATACACTAAAACTATCTTCAAAGGTGATAGGTCATATCAAATGAGAAATTTCCCAAGAAAGTAAATCATCAACTACAAAAACTTGCAGAATATTGAATAGTTTGTGCAAGCATAGCTTTGAAGAAGAGTCTAATACTTATCTCTAAGAAGCTGAGATAACCAATTAAGTCGAAATTGCAATTCTGAAGAGCTAGAGAGATGGCAATGGCATAGCAGTTAAGAGAATGTGTTATTCTTCCAGAGGACCCAAGTTCAGTTCTCAGCACACGTTTGGTAGCACACAACTTTCTGTAATTCTGAATTTCTAGATATAGAGTATCTGACATTCTCTTCTGGCCTCCCAGAGTACCTACATGTGTATGTACATGCTCACTAAATAAAATAAACAAATTTTAAACTGTTGAGATGATCATGGGGAGTTACTCCTGTAATCCCAGCACTTGAAATGCTAAGACAGGAGGATTGTCAGGAATTCAAGATCAGATAAGAGTATAGAGGAGTTCCAGGCCAGCCTTAACTGAAGAGTGAGATGCTGTCTAAAATAAATAGAGAAATGAATAAATAAATGATAGAAAAAATAAAAATTAAAAAGAAAAGGAAAACTAAATTTAGTCTGAGAACCAGATGTTAGGTAAATATAATTATAAAAGGAGACCACACCTAGGAAAGAGAGAAGGGAATGTTCTAGAAAGCAAAAAATATAATATCAGAAGCATCTTAGAAGGTAGAGGTAATGGAGGACAAGGGATGTGGGAGCTGAAACTGGAACCATGCCATTACCTCTTTAGAAATTAAATTCGAGGAAGCCAACAGCAGATGACTCTATTGCCTTGATCTCCTTGAACGAAAGCCAAAGCAGATGATTGTCCACCCAGCAAAGTCCATTCTTGTCTCCCACCCCCATCACTACCCCTATAAGTGAAGAATGCAGATATCTATTCCATTCAACGAGGGAAATTTTCTTCAAAGAGAAATTACCAACGTGTATATAAGCTGCAGCTCAAGGGAGGTGGGCAGGGTACCATTTGCCCGTCTTTTGTCAAAGCATGTCTTATGCACTTATTTTCACGACTCTGATTCCCAGGGTCCAAAAGTGACTTAACGCAGACTTATACAGTTTCTGTGGCTTTTCACACTCCAACTCCAAAGTGGCTGGCTGCTACTCTCCACTTTGTCCTCCAGGATGAGATACTACTCTGGGAAGATTGGTACATTTGCACCAAGAGAGTGAAAGGATTGAATTATGACTCCCCCCCCCCAGGCTTCCCTGTGCAAATTGAGCCCCTGAGACTCATTGTGGGGAAGATGGTATTTTTGGACAAATGAATGTTGGGGATTGGCTCAAATACTTTGATTTAATCAGGAATTGATGTGTCTAAGCTCTGAAGGTCCTTGTCTCTAATTGGGGTCCTTGTTCCCAATTGGGTTTTGATCAATCAATAAAGATGCCAGTGGCTAATGGTTGGGCAAAGGGAGATGGGATGGGACCTTTAGAATTGTGGGGGCTAGCAACTGGGAAAAAGGAGAAGGATGAGACATAGGAGTTGCAGGAGAGAAAGCCAACCAGTCATGTGAGATTTTGGGTGGGTGCCCACTGGCTATTTCCCTGATTGAACCTGGGGTAGCAAGGAAAGATTTAGGAGTACCCAACCTTTAAAGTAGCCATGGCATTTTAAAATTAACTGGTGTGTGTGTGTGTGTGTGTGTGTGTGTGTGTGTGTGTGTGTTCCATTCATGAATCCAGACAGCTCCTGGGTGGGGGGCAAGCCAGCAAGCCTCCTCGAGCCAAAGCTATGTAAGGAAACTCACCACTACAAATGTGTCAGTGCCTTGTTACATCCTGGAGTTTATTTACAATAACAGAAGACTGTCAGGTGATTAGCATTTGTCTGGTCAGTAGGCTGTATGAGCTAGTTTAACGAACATTCTGAGAAAGAGAAAAGGAGGGGAAGGTAACGCCCTCTCCACCCAAGTTGCAAGAATCATTAGTTTATTTTACCTGTTGCTAATATCAACTTTGTGACACAATTTTGTCTATTCAAAAAAAAGGGGGGAATAAAAAGAAAAACACAGTCTGCATGAATCTGTCCAGTGTGTTATTTATAGTTTTGTGGCCACAGCTCTTTAAGATAAAAATGTAAAACCTTCCTATAAAAATTTCCTTTTTTTTTTCCAGTAAAAATTACCCTTTTATTCCCTAGTTTAAAATGAGTTCTCATTTTGTTCTGCAGCCGCCTTACCTGGAAAGCCTCATGGATACTAATCAATCGATGTGTCTTCAATGTGTATTTTGGAGTCATGCTTTAAATCCATCCTGCGATTGCAAAGTGACTCCTCTCGCTCCAATCACCTTACACAACCAGAACCCTCAGAATATACAAGAGTACATTTCTGCTCCAAGGAGTTCCCCAGTGAGGAACTGTGGCCAAGCAACAACTTTTAGTGGACTTGATTTCTCTTTAAAATCTTTACTCTCTGGGATTAAAATCTTGAGATGAAACATCTGGATTTCAGAGTTGTCCCTGGGGATTGAAAGTAACAGTTCCATAGAATACATATTGCACATAATATGGCCTTGTTATTTCTATATTAGCACCACCCCAGCCGGTGCCTGCAGTTAGCATGTCAGTCTCCTGACACGTCATTAATAAACAGGTAATTTCATAACTGATTTCCAGTGAGTGTCATGTTGAAAACCACCTGGGTTTTAGTTTTCACTAACATTAAAGGGACAAGCTAGAGGGAGGTCGTTATTATTAAACTGGGACTAATTTAATTGAATAATGATTCGAATCAGCAAAAATAAATGCATATGCAGACGGATAAAAGAAGTTTCCAGGCCAACGGATAGGTCTGGATCCACTAATAAAAGTCGGACTATGCCTTCCCCTCTCTCCACAAACGGACCACATTTGGAGTTGTTCTGAAATGGTGCCCACTGCCTCTGGGAAAGTTCCAGAAACACCAAGGAAGTAATCATTGTGGGATATATATAAAAAAAAAAAAAGCAAAAAAAGTAAAATCTATGAGTTTAAAATTGCGACATATGAAATTAGTCATGTAGATTCCAAATGAATATTGAATAGAAAATGCCATTAGAGATTAAAAACACACCAAGGTCAACCATTGACAGTGGTGCCTTTAGATCTAACCAATTCTGTAGTGACTGAAGACAATGGACTCCTTGTCAGACATGTTTTGGCCTGGGCTGGAAATTTGTGGGTTTTTTCTTTTAATTGGTGGGTGTGTGTGTGTGTGTGTGTGTGTGTGTGTGTGTGTGTGTTTATGTTAGCTACTTTTCTTGCTGCTATGATCAAATACCTGAGAAGAAAGAAGCAACTTAAGAAAGAGCTGGTTTGGGGTTACAATCTTGGGGATACAGTTCATCATGGTGGTGACAGTGTATCTGCAACCAGGAAGTTACAGGAGTCTACAAGGTAAATCTGAGCTATGAAATCCCCAGGTGTTTCTAGTGAACCACTTCCTCCAAGAAGGGTCTACCCACGGAGCCCTCTACAGCCTTCCTAAACAGCGCCACTGTTGCTGAGCACCCGGTAAGACATCCTTGTTTTCTCTGTCCTGCCAGGTATTTCTGGAGAAATTTTTCACAGCCCGAGGCTAATCCATAACTTACGCTCTTGGTCTTTGCCTTCTGCTCACATTACTAACAACATAGATGAAGCCAAATGTAGAAGCTTGCTTCTCTACCCATTCACTTTCTAACTCATAAACTCATATGACCACCCAACCCCTTCTCAACTCCACACTGACTTGCTTTCCCTATTCTCATCAAGCTTACAAGAGTATGCCAGCATAAAATCTACTAGGTGGGGGGGGTTGTTAAAGGAATGCTGATCAAAGACTACACATTCTTCAAACTAAGAAGAGGGCAATTTTCATGAGAAACAGTTCAGCTGTTAGCACAAATTCACAGACATGGAAATAAATCTCATGCTCATGAGCTGAATAGAGAAGAAATCACACCAAGCAACTTTACCCAACAGTCTAAGCCCTAGACTGTACCCACTCTACAACTGGACATTCCTAATTAGAGTAATGCAATTTCCTGTAAAGAAATATTCACACACACACACACACACACACACACACACACACACACACGGAGTTAGGGCACTCATTAGACTCAGAAAGTAAACAACTCCCAAGTCTCAGGAAATCCCTAAAATCTGTCAAGGTTTACAAGGCCCCTCCTCAAAGTTCTTAAGCAGCCTTCTGGGGAGGCTCCTCTACTAGCCAAGCTGCCTTTGAGTTGTGCAGGAAGCCCCAAACAGCTTTCCTGAGTTTTCACCCATGCCTGAGATGGCCTTTCCAGTGAGGCAGGCAGCTGCCTCTAAATCATCCATGCTTCTGTAAGTAATCACGCAATTATTTTTCTATAAGTAACTCTGATACTCCAAAGAAAAGTCACACAAGATGGAAAGTATAAAATTAGAACCATACCAGTAAGAGAATCCCTTTCCTATTTCAGGAGTCCAGCCCCATGTTCAAATAAGATGGACAAAGATTTGCTTGCCAGTTCTTTGAGAGCTGTAAAAAAATCTTCTTACACATCTTAAATCTCATCTTTCTGATCTATAGAGAGGTTATAGAAAGAGTTAAACAAAAAGACATATACTCTCAATTTTAAACCTTTCAATTACCAGAAATTTGGGGATGCTGCTGCTAAATTGATATCATTGCTCTCTACTCAAGGAACAGGAATTTTTCTACCATGACACTGCTCTCTAGGGTAAGGACCAAAACTAAATACATTTCCAAAGTGCCAGTCACAATGTGTTTCTGTGTGGAATACTTATTTGAGTGCTGAAAATGTGACTATACTTACCCCTCTTGACTATTTCCCATTCATTAACTATTTGCACCACAAAGAAAAGTCAAAATAAGCATGTAGAGCATTAAAAAATAGATTTTAACACTGAGAGTTCAATTTAATATCAATTTAGATAGCCAAGTATAAATCTAGCAATCAAGAATTAAGAAAATAACCTGAAGGTAAGCCAAAAACCAAATGTAATTCCCTCTACAGTTTTGGATCTTATGTTTTCAACAAACACTTGCTTACATTCTGCTTCAATAACTCTCTTCTGTTCATCTCTGCATAGTCACCTGAAGATTTTTCCTCATTATGAAACAAGACATAATATGAAAAAGAAGTGAAAGAAACCAACATTGGAGACATTGTGTGTACCAAATCTGTAGTGAGAATTTTGGTTTCTTTAAAAACCACAGAAATATTACAAGAATGCATTTTCATCTTAATGCCAGGTGTAGGGTATGGGGCTGCTTCAGATCATCCCAAGCAGCTGACTATGATTCGCCTTGTGCTCTAGCATGGGCGTGATTTTGCCAGCTGTGGGTAGTTTCTAAGATTAGGTGACATTTGGAGATGTGGGGAATTGTTGGTGGGTTGTTGGTTGGATGCTGTTGGTTGTGATTTCTTAAGTAGTTATGCTCAAATAAAAAAGAAAAAGAAAAAGAAAAAGAAAAAGAAAAAGAAAAAGAAAAAGAAAAAGAAAAAGAAAAAGAAAAGGAAACTACATATCCTGTCAGCAAAGACTGAATTTTCTACAAGGAACTGGATTTCCCTAATCAGTGGTAAGTAATTTAACTGGACCAACACCGTTTCCTCCGTATCCTTTTTTTCTTTCTTTTCTAGTTTTAGGGGGATGAAAGGAAGGAAGAAAAAGGAACCCACAAAGTATCCAAAAGCCCTGCTAGAAAAATCTCTTATTTAATCCTGCGTGGAGTTCTCATTTGAGGGGGATTTTGTACCTTGCTGTGGTTTGAAAATCAAATGCTCCCCCACTTCAGTTCATGTATTTGAGTATCTGGTTTTCCAGTTGATGGTGCAGTTTTCGAAGGGTATGGAATCTTTAGGAGGTGGTCTTGCTAGAGGAAGTGCATGACTAGGGAAGACTTTGAGGCTTCACAGCCTTGGCCCACTTCCTGTTCTCCCTGATTTTTTTTGTGTGGATGAAATGTGATCACCATGCTTCCTGACTGTCAATCTTGCCCAATGCTCCTGCTGTGATAGATGGTACCTCTACTCTGGAACTATAGACTCAAATAAGACCTTTCTTCCCTAAGTTGCTTATTGGCAGGGCATTCTATCACAGGGTTAGAAAAGTAACTAATATAAATCACGTTTTGTTATGGTTACACCAAGGAGAGAAACAATATGACAAATGTATGTATTTAAGGAAAGATAAATAAGTGGAGTCTGGGGGCCTGAGAACTGGTGGTTGGATAGATCCTACGGTCTGGAGACCTGCCTTCTTATTCTAGTCATGCCCACATCAACGAGGAAGCATTTTCTTGAGTTCCACTCCTTCCAATAAAGCAATATACTCAGAGATATTCTTTTACCAGCCTTCGGGACATCCTTTAACCAATTACACTGATGTCTTCCAATGTATCATCACATCACCCAGCCAAGAGATTCCTGGCAATGCCTGGACAAATATTTGATTGTTACAACTGAAAGGATGAAGGTTGTTGCTATAGTGACTTCCATTTGTCACATCTGTCAGTCTGTCGATGCTGCCACAAAGCATACCACTCAGTGCCACCACATTATCATCTAGCTCCAAATGACAAAACACCAGAATAGCCTTCCTTTTGGACTCTGGTAGAGGCACTGACAAAGCTCCAAGCTNCCCCCTCCTCTCTCCCCCACTCCACCCCCCCCTCTCTCTCACACACATACAAAAACACACACACACACACACACACCACTCTCCTTTTATGATGGTGAGAAGAGAGAAGAGGTTGACAAAAGCTGCATAATCACAACTGAGTAGACGCTGTCCCTGACAAAACCTAATGACACCTAGAGAAGACAGACCAACTGCTATGCAGTGGTCAGGTTCCAGATTAAGCTGTGAAAACACCAGCTGCAAGAGGCAATCCCTCAAAACAAACAATAACAAGAGTGGGGAAGGACAATCGCTTCTTCAGTTTCTTGTCTACCTTGCTTAGAAGGGAAGCACAGCCTCCTCGTTTTCACCACCTTGCTTCTGTGGTCTTATGATGGGGGATGTGATGACCGGCAGTAACTGTCCTGGGACTCCCACTCTGAACATCTTGGCTCCGTCCCTTACTGCTATTCTCCATGGTTTGCTTGTGCTGCCTGATGGCTCCAAAGCTTATCTTTTCCATCCTGGAAGAAACCATTCCAAAAAAGGCAGTGCTTTGTTGTTACTGTCATTGCTATTGCATGATAAGCTTGAAGGAAGAGCATATTTTTAAAATTAGGGATGGGCATAAAGAACGCCACTTTTACATAATTTTTAAATAGCAAATTTATCCATTCAAAGGACCATCACCTGCAAGGCAGAATAATTTCATTGCAGCTCAGTGGTTTCAGATCAGGGGCTGATACCAGTCGACTAAATGTCATCAAGGGATGGAATTTAAAACATCTTTAAAGATCACAGGGTCAGCAGATCTTTGTTAACAGATTCTGTTAGCAGGCCTGCCCACGTGTACCTCATACTACTGGCAAGGCACCCTTGACTGATGATTGAAAGCTCTGTGATGATGGAGCCTGACAGTGGAGTCTCCCATCGAGGTGGATCAAGAATGAAGTGGGTGATGATCCATCTTTGAAGTCATTTTAGCATCTAGCATAGTTACTGTCTATTGATCATGATTGTATTAACTCATGGGGCTTTTAAATTAACATCTAATATATTTTTAAAATGGGTTATAGCATTTGACCCACATAGCAAAATTATAAAGCTTTTGGTAAATTAGGAAGTCGGGGGAGGAATGAAGATCAAGTGTTTTCTCAAAATTAGAAGAGCAGTTAATGTAAAGAAAGGCTTTGCTTAAAACTTAGTCTTTATTCAGGAGACATCAAAATTAGATGGATAGATGGATGGATGGATGGATGGATGGATGGATGGATGGATGGGTAGATGGTAGATAAGATTAACTGGTGTCTGAAATAATTGCTTAATAAAATTGAACTGTAATATCTGTATTGTATTGCTAAGGCCAAGCCCAGATAGGATAAGATACTAGGATCATCTTGGTTGTCCACATCTTGGGGAAGCACCATCAAATGAAAGAAGAAATTTGCCAATGAAGCACAGCAAAATATGTAGGTAGCAAACCAAGAAGGATGGTATAAATTCAGGTCATCTCAAAGAAACAACTCAAGTATTTCTCAGGATGAGCTTAAGTGAACACTGTTTTGTATTAATAAAAGGAAGGAAGTACCTTTCCATTTTAAGAATGTTTTTAACTATGCATCTCCATTTAACAGCCTTGTTGGTTTACCTACTAGCTCTCAAGCATGACATATGGGAGGAGGCCTAGGGATCCTCAGTAGGGCTTACTGCGATATATGTGCTAGGATTGTAATTCTGATTATGCCTTTATTCGAGTGTTTCCTTTCATAAACAGAATTTTATAGAATGGGAGAGGTGATCACACTAGACACATGTCACCTCTTTTTAACATATTTATTTATTTTCAGAAACAGAAAATTTAGAGTTACATAGGAGAAATATGAAACCATATTTTCATCTGCTTTGTTGCCTCTAGAAACATTTTATGCCTTTGTTGAGGTTTAAGGTTTAAGCACAGTATACAGAAGACTAGGGGGAAAAAAAAAACCATGAGTACCTGTGGCAAGAATCCCAGGACTTCTGTGATAGACAAATATATTGTCTGAGCATACATGGCAGGGAGAAAGGTTGAAAACTCCCAGTCTAATCTGCTGTTGATATGATTTCCAAGTTCATCTGGTGGCTGGCTAGGAAATCCAACCGCTGCACATTTGAGACATAATTACGTGGAAAGAGAAAGAAAGTTGGTAATTTATACCAGTGCCTAGCCTGTGTTACTTTCCAGGAGATCTGACCCTCTCTCCAACCTCTCTTTGAGCAGGCTCCTTCCACTCACTCCCCAGCCAGAATGGAAGCTACAGGCTGTGCTGGAACCATGGTTTATGGGTAATGTGTCTGTAATGGACTCTCCACTCAAAACCAATATAGCAGTAGCATAGCCATCAGCAATCAGTCCATAAAATCTGCAGTTGCCCTCCTTTTTTGTTTCTTAAAAGGGGCAGGAAGCTAATGGATTTGAAATTGCAGAAGCGGACGACAGACCTTTTTAATAAATGAAAATAAAATCGAGTCTCGGGTTTATGTTGATCTATAGAACTGTGAGTCCCAGAGTCCCACACGGGTTCCCTCAGGGTTGATTCCTAGCCTAAACCACCCAACATTTACAGCTGATAAGTGTCTGCTAAAGAGTAATAAAATACAGTGTGTGTAGTTTTAGAGAATGTAACTTATCACGTTCATCAAAAGCTCCCCGAAAATGTGTTTATCTAAAAGGCTTGTATGTTTGTGTATATTTCAAATATCTCTGCCGTTAGATTGAGCTCCTTGGGTATTTAAAAGCTAGTTCTGAAAAAGCGTCTTTGGAAACTGTTTAGCTGGAGGTTGGTCGGTACATTTCCTCGGATCTGAGCTAATCTTCGGGTTACAGACTTCATACAAATATATACAAATGAAATGACGACTGTTGCCTGATTTTTTTTTCTCACTAAATCAAGGTAAAGACTTAAAACCCAATTCATAAAAGATGGAACAAAACTGTTTATGTGGGTGTCAGATGATTTAACTCTGACATAACCACTCCTGAGAACCTTCCGGACAGTTGAATGTGCATTTGTGTTAGGGGGCAGAGTTGGGCAAAGTGAGATGTTGAGAAGGATTTAAGGATACTTTGGTAATCATAATGCAATATGATTGCAGGATACCTTTTTTAAAAGTGTGTGTGAGAGAGAGAGAGAGAGAGTGAGGGGTTGTGCATTTGTGTGCAGGTATGTGTGCCTGTGTGTGTACATGCAGAATCCCCAAAGAGAATGTCTGGTGTTTTGTTTTTTTTTAATCGATCTCAGCCTTACTCCCTTGATACAAGGACTCTCACTAAATCTGAAGTTTGACAGTTTGGTTAGATTGTCTGACCAATAGGTGTTTGATATCTAGCCATCTCTGCCTATCAAGGCTGAGGTTATGAGCATGTGTAGATACAGGACACTTTTTAATGTGGGGGACTGAAGATTTGAACTCGTGTCCTCATGTTTTCCCAGTATACACACTTAACCACTACGCTATCTCTTCAGATTCTACATCCCACTTTTTAAGCTTGGTTGTACATCAGTTGGCTAAAGGAGAGGACAGAGATAACTTAATCTCAAAGGGCTTAGGAGTCATTTAACTGTATAGCTCTGGCTGTCCTGGAACTCACTTTATAGACCAGGCTGGCCTCGAACTCAGAAATCCGCCTATCTCTGCCTCCAGAGTGCTGGGATTAAAGGCATGAGCCACCACACCTGGCAGCTTGGAAATCTTAATCAAAGGCTAATAAATGCCCCTGACACATTAATTGCTTCTTCAAGAAAAATACTCATTAATTGTTGGGATGCAACAGTTATCCTGTGAGTTCAAAGAAATATATTTTCTGCACACCTGTCACCTGCCTGGAAATAGAGAAGGCCACATGTATGGTTAGCTTTTTGAGTGCATAATGTTTTCAAGATGTTGGAAATGGGAGTGTTTTCCTGAGGTAGAAATCAGATAGTGTTGCCCATAAATGCTCAATACCTAGGTCATTGCATCCTGTACAGAGTACCCTCACCTCCTCAGGGAAAGTTTTATGAATGGATTTTGATGTAGCATGATCAGGGAAAGTCCCAGCATGCTAAATGTCTCCCCCCAAAACCACACTCATTGGTTCAATGTGCAGCTGTCCTCTGGGGAATCATATGCTCTCTTCTGGCCTCTAATGATATCCACACTCATTTGCACATAAAGCCCTTCCTTATGGATTTGTGTGCACACAACTAAAAATAGAGAATAATCAAAGTATACATTTTTAACTTTAAAAACTATAAATAGAGGCTACAGAGATAGCACAGTGGGTAAAAGCTAGATAATCTATACAGACTTGTTACACAAGCATGAGAGATTGAGTTCAAATCTCTAGCTCTTGTGTAAGAACTTGGGCACCTCAGAACTTTAGGGGGTGAAGCTGAGAGGAATTCTGGATCTTGTTGGCTGCTAGCTGGCTCCAATTTTATCAAGAGAGCCCATCTCAAAGGCATAAGGTATAGTAACAGAGCAAGACACCAATATCCTCCTCTGACCTGTACATATGCTCATGGGCATGCAAGCCTGAACATGCCTGTGGATATGAACCATATACACATAACAATGCATATATATATATATATATATATATATATATATATATATATATACCATACACACAGACACTTGCTCATCCACACGTTTACATGCACACATACACACACAGAAAAGGAACACAGATGGGGGAGGGAGGGAGAGGGGGAGAGAGAGAGAGAGAGAGAGAGAGAGAGAGAGAGAGAGAGAGGAAAATCAATTCATTTTCACACACTGAAGTATCCTTCAAGTTCCCTGCCACATGGTAGGGGCCAAATTGAAGTTCATGTTTCCAGACTTTGGAGGCTGCGATACTGGCTGTCTTTCCAGATCAATCAAAGAACACCAGTTACTAATCCATAGGATTAATCTACATCTTCAGTTCCTATCAAGTATATTTCTTCTTTGGAAAGGGAAGACTATGTCCGAACCAGGTGTCAATTTCTATCACAGATAGTAATCAACTAGAGAAGCCAGTCTTCACATCTGGAAGCTCCATCTAGGAGCACTCATTTGGGTCAAAAGCAAAGATGCAGGTAAACTAAGTCATCAGGCACCTGGTCCTTTTATTTTCATTTAGAAATCTGATGCATAGAGACAGACTATAAACAAATTATACAACAGAATTTCTTCAAAAGTTTTTCTTCACCATATCCTAAAGACTTCTGACCATTCCTCATCAAACTGGTCCTTAAAAAGACCCACACTATGAATCCTGTTGCTTCTGAGCTTCCAGGGCACGGCGGTGTGTTGTCTATGTGCCTGTGCTCATCCAGAGACCCCCTTGAATGCTTGGACTTCAAAGTTCACCAACAGCCTCTCCTCACGTGGACTTGGCAGCTGGTAAACTGCTCACATGTATGAAGTCAAAGCATCAAGTTGGAGTCTCTGAGGAAGCTCAGAATTTACCACCACTTTGTGCAAACTGTTAAGTTATCATTCTTGTACTTGGTGGAGATGGTGGTGAATATCTGCATACATCGTGTGCAGGTGAGTGTGCCCGTGTATTGTAGGTAGCAAAGGGAAGACCTGCCAGTGTTCTGCTCTTCCACTCCATCCAACTCCCTGTAATCATAGTCTTCCCCTGGACACGGAACTTGTCCATGTTGGTACCATGTGTTGGTACCCATTTACGTGTATTCTCACTACATGTTGTACAATAACACCGCAATGCTATTTCTTCTTCCTAGTCCCTCAGTACTGAGGTTACAGGAGTACACTGACGAGCCTGGCAGGTTCTACATGTGCCGGGATCTGAACTCAGATGCTCACTCTTGGGCAACAGTCACCCTCCGTGCCACGGAGCTGTCCCCAAGGCTCAGGTTAGGATTGTTTCATTCGAAAGCAGAAGCGTCTGCAGGAGCATGCTCAGATCTCAGAAACCGCTTAGAAGTTACCCGAAACAAACTGGATGGGAGGCAGAAAACATTTTCCCCTTGAAATTCCAAATGACTTTCATTCACAAGTCAAATTGGTGCTTTCAATCTAGAAAAACTTCCCAAGTCTCTATTTCGAGTCATAAAGTACCCACGAAGTGAATATTTTAAAAGGTCCATTGGCGAGGATTAGTGAAAAGTCTCTCGTACACAACACTGATGCTAGGTGGTTCAGAAACTGCAGAGGCAATTGTAGGTATTCCTTGTTAACCGGTGCCGTCTCCGCTTTCCTCTTCTTCCTCTTTGGAATTCTTTCTGCCTAGGTTCATCCTTTGCTCTTCTTGTTAGGTTCATGCTAAACTTTGGTGTCCTCAAAAGGCCACCCAGGCCAAGGACCTTTCTTGTAAAGGCTATGTGACCGTTCTCCACCTACCATTACAACTTATTTCTAGAGAGCCAAAGGAACACATTTCAATAGCTGACAAATTACCCCCAAAGACCATGTAATAAATTGTGTCTCCTGTAATATACACAGCTTTTTCCAAAGGAGAAAATAAAAGACAGGCTCCCTTGAAGTCTGTTAGGTAACAGCCCCATACTTTAATTTCAGAGCCAGGTTGTTAACTCAGAATTATAAAAATCTCTGTAGATTTTTAAGACATAGCAGCAAGGGTGGAGGTAGGAGAAAGCTCCAGTCTTTTTGGTGTGAGGAATTGAAACATAAATAAAAAGAATAAAACAAAACAAAAAAGAAAAAAATCAGAGGGAAGAGAAATGAAAAAGCAACCATATTTCTTTAATTTAGGGATCTCTCTACCCTTCAAGGTATGAAGGAGTTCAGTCTGACGTTTTTGACTGGCAGAGGTGGAAGAGTTGACATCTGTTCAAAAGAGGGCTGTCAAAGAATCTCCTCACAGGTAAAAGCGAGTGTTCGGCTATTAGCCGCAAAAGCAGCCAACTTGAGTGATTTCTCTACCACATGTGCTAAGATGGGATAGGAACAAAGTTCATGTTCTTAGCACAGGCTCCTTGCTCTGCGCTCACATGCGTGCACACTCAAATGCACACGCACAAATATATGTACACACATAATTCAGAGGCATTGTTTCCCATATGCATTGGAGCTATTTTTTTTTTTAATGTGGAACTCCTCCAAACATGTGAGTAATAGAATTCTCTACTAAGGGGGACACTGCTGATTTATAGAACCTCGGCTTCCCAAATGGATGGTCATCCCAAAGGAAATGACGTTATCTGCTCCCTAAGGTTGGCTTTCTACCTCCTAATCCCTGCTTTCAAGTCTTTCCTTTGGCCTTTGTGGGTTTCTTTCATGACACCATGTATTACCTCACCTTTCCAGAGCTTGTCAGCTTGTTCCACAAATGTTTTCTCTGTTATGTGCTTGCTTCTCAAGCAATGGTGTTAAACGTTGGTCTAATCTACAAAATAAATGATAATCTATGTTCTGGTCTTAAACTTGGTCAATGTAAGGGTTTTTTTTGTTTTTTTTGTTTTGTTTTGTTTGTTTGTTTGTTGCTGTTGTTGTTGTTGTTTTTCGAGACAGGGTTTCTCTGTATAGCTCTGGCTGTCCTGGAACTCACTTTGTAGACCAGGCTGGCCTCGAACTCAGAAATCTGCCTGCCTCTGGCTCCTGAGTGCTGGGATTAAAGGTGTGCACCACCATGCCTGGCTATTTTTTTTTTTATGTTACATAGTAACTTCCTTTGCCAATTCTTTCTACTCAGCACCATTTTTTTCAATCAAAGCTAAAATTATAAGTCATCTACTTTAATCTTCTAAATTTGTTTATAATTCATTATTTATTATGAGTATGTATGTATTATTATTTTATTATGTATTATTTATTTATCATGAGTATGTATGTATGCATATATGTATATGTGTGTATGTGTATGTATATATTATATGTGTATGTGTGGATGCACAAGAGTGTGAGGAGGTACAGTGAATTGTGAGTGTCAAGATTTGGATGCTATTCCCCCCTTGTATTTGAGGCAGGGTCACACACTGTCTTCGAGCTCTTCAAGTAAGCTACGCCAGCTGGCCCATGAGGCCCAGGGAATTCCCAGTTTCTGCCTTGCAAGCATCAGGATGAGAAGCAGGTGCCATCATAACCAGGTTCTGAGGGTTGAGTTTAGGCTCCATGGTTACCAGCCAAGCTCTTAACCAACTGAATTATCTCCCCAGTCCCCAATAGCCTTTTAAAACTGACCATTTCTTCTTTTCAAAATACAGTTACTCATATATTGGTATTTTCTCAAAGCTAAAGAAAGAAAGGGAGAGAGGGAGAGAGGGAGGGAGGGAAGGAGGGAGGGAGGAAGGGAGGGAGGGAAGGAGGGAGGGAGAGAGGGAGGGAGGGATAGATTCCCTGAGCTGCCCCTGGCCCTTGCCCTTCTCTGGATGAGGGAGAAGCTGCCCTTCGTCCCCTTCACGTTGCTCTTAGAAATGGCCAGCCTGGGCTTTATTCACCTGAGGAAAATCTCCGGCCTCCAAAGCTCAGAAGCAGCACACTCACTGTCATCCAAGACAACCGGCTGAACGTTCAAATCCATTATGGACCAAACTATGAAATGAACATCCAGAAAAACAGCTTTAGGAAAGCTTACATCAGCTACCTACCACGTACAAGGTGCCAGATTCTGGGCTGTAGATAAAGGGATTTTATTTTGTGTCTTAAGAAATCTGTGATGTGGGTGGGGTTTTTTGAAATCTGAAAAATTCTACCTCTCAATTCCAGGTGACTTTTGGCAAATTAACCGCATCATTCGCACCTTGTAGCCCTCATCTGTGATACCGTTCATCTGCATTAATTTTTTTCAATGGAGTGGGACAGTGGATGGAGAAGGCAAGCGTATTCTCTGGTACCCAAGCCAAGTGACAGGAACAAGACAGTCTTCCTGCAGTCTAACACTGATCACCAGCTAATAGAAATTCATACCACTGGGAGCCAGGTTAGTTGTGTCTTTGGGCTAGAAGGCTAGTTGATCTCCTGGATGAGAATTGATATGATTGAATATGTTACTTCCTCTACTCTAGAAGTTGAGGTGGTGGCCTCATTTTGAAAGTAATTACATCAAATCCTTTGGATGTTAAAGAGCAGGCTCCCAGACTTGCTCCCTGGGTCCTAGTGTCCTATCTCTTCAGCTCCCTTGCTCTTCCCACAGGTGCAGGGTGTTTCTCTCCTGAGGAAAAGTTACTACCATAGCAATAGGAACTGCTCAGCCTTCTCCTTTGATTAGACAATTACTGCAGAGATAACAGGGAAGGACCCGCTCCCCAGGAGCTCCTGAGGTCTTTCCTATTCACACTATGCAAGCTGCAATCCACACCACCACCAGCGTTTTCACTCAGAAAAGCTCATTGACCAAAGAGCTCTGGGCAACTTAGGGAACCCTAAGTTGATGATGGCTTTTCCAATCTGTTTGAGGAGAGAACACTCCTAAATAAGGACCTTTCACACCTGAACTGTTCTAGGATCTGCATTGCAAATTAAGACACTTCACGTGCTAACTAAGAGCCCTCGGGGTGTGACCAAGACAATACACTGTTGACACCCTGGGATTGTGAAGAAAATTATAAACAACAAAACATATATAAAAGCCCTCAGTGGAGCAAGCTTGATGAGGCAGATGCCTAAAAATTCAAGGGCTTTGCACTCAAGTTAAAATGTCTTGCACAGAAAATGGATGTACTCTGTATGTGTCTCTTCATATTCAACAGACTCTTCTCTTGGATGCCTGTTTTATCTCTTGTTCCCAAGGAAAGGGAAGCTTATGTGCTGCCCTTTTAAAATAATGAACTGTGTTATCCTGTCTCTACGCACGTTTGATGGGCCAATTGGTGGGTGTTTGGTAGCTGGTCATTGTTGATCATTGGCTTCGTCTTACCTTTTAACTTACCATCGATGTGTTAGGCAAGGCCACATTCATTCTGTAAAACCTTACAGATGGCCAGGAATGATGTGGCCTCTTTGCAGCAAAGATTAGGTTCTGGTCATCTGACCCATTTGGGGAACTATGGAGCTGGGGTTGGTAGGAAGTACTATCAACGGTCCATCACTGAAGACTATGAGGCTGGCAGGCAGAGTGTGCAGTCACAATTAGGTTAAGCGAATAATTCAATTTCTAGGATCTGGGGGGGGGGGGCGGAATTATAAGCATGGATCTCCAAGACTTCCTTCAATTTCTATATGGGACAAGAATATAAACAGAACATAAAATGTTTCTATTCGTATATTTTAAATCTGTAGACCTGGAGAGATGGTTCAGAAGTTAATAACACTGGCTGCTCTGGACACAAGTCCTCTGGACTGCAGAGGACACAAGTTCAAATCCCAAGACCCACATGAGGACACACGAGGGGTTCCAGCACCCTCCTCTGGCCTCCACAAACCCCTCAAACACACGGTGCACACACATGAATGCAGGCAAAGCTTTCATACATGTAAACTACAAATAAATAAAAACTACAAGAGAAATACTTTTTAAATACTTTTTTTTAATTGCAAACCAAGACATTAGGCTGAGTATATGATATGAGCCCCCATCCTGATTGGCTGAATGTACCTTTGCAAAGACTCTAAAATGGATGAGAAAACAATCGAAATCTTAAAGCTGCAGGATTTTTGCTTTTTTTTTTTTTTTTGTCCAGAACAATGCTCCGTGGGGAGAGGTAAATCCTGTTCCTGGTTGAAATCTGTTCCCTCTTCTCTGGCACATCTCCTTCACATGGAACAATAAGAGATGGCACATTCACATACATAAACAGAAAGTTGTTTCTTGATTGTCTCTAAGGAGGACTGGAAGAATGGTCTGTGTCATTACGAGAGAATTATGGTCCATAATGAGAAACATGGTCTACAGAAGGTGAGGTGCAGACCCTACCTGAATGTGTTTGCTTTGTAGATGTCTTGCCTTGTAGAGAATAGTGGGTGGGTCCAGAGGAAGGCCAAGGGCCTCTGTAAAATATGTGGCCTGAGAGGGGTCCTTCCTTCCCAGTTCTAGCTGCTAGAGTTATGAAACTTGATCTCTAG
>LR749867.1:542078-685609 GCA_902729485.2 Mus minutoides
TGGTCCATAATGAGAAACATGGTCTACAGAAGGTGAGGTGCAGACCCTACCTGAATGTGTTTGCTTTGTAGATGTCTTGCCTTGTAGAGAATAGTGGGTGGGTCCAGAGGAAGGCCAAGGGCCTCTGTAAAATATGTGGCCTGAGAGGGGTCCTTCCTTCCCAGTTCTAGCTGCTAGAGTTATGAAACTTGATCTCTAGAGCCTCCTTGGATTCCAGGAAGGCTTTCATTACTGGATCTTCTCAGGGCCATGACTAGACCACTGGCTTTTCATGGATTCCCATGCCCTTGATGCCTGTGGGACTTACAGAGAGTTTCCACTTCTGGTAAATGTAACTTGACTGAATGCATTGTTACAACAGTATAACCAAGCCAGTGTTTCTTTAAAAAGACTGAAAACTCAGGGGATGGACAATATTGAAGATGGATTTAAGGGAGAAGATGCCCCCTTGGATATAAGATGATAGAAACACGACAGGAAGTGGAGATGAGGGAGTAAGGGTGGACAGTTTACAAAGGCTTTGAGAGATGCAGATAATAGTGACAGAAGGACTTCCACAATTTTCTTTTAGGTAAAACTTGGCATCTGTCTTGTCTTCGATCTCGAAGGTAGGTAACATTCTGAACATCATGTAGCCCAGATAGGCAGAAACAAAAGCAAGCCTCATGAGAAAACCAGAGAACTCAACACTGTCTGTCTGTCTGTCTGTCTGTCTGTCTGTCTGTCTGTAAAACCAGATTCAGTTTCCTCAATGTAAGCTGACACTTAGAGAAGTATAGTGTCTGTGTGAGGAGCTGAAGCAATGCCTCACAGAGACAGGGGTTATGACAAAGTGGTAGTCCACTACTGCACACCCATTCCCTGATCTCGAGCACTGTAAAGCCCTACTAGTCAGCATGATGGATAATCAAAGCAGCTTCTAAAGGGAGGATGAGGTATGTGGTGTAGAAACACTGCGGAGGGGGAAAAAAAAGTTTCTCCCTCTAAAAGAGGATGGTGCAAGATGTCATCTCACTGTTCAGAATGATGCAGAATTTGAGCCTCTTGAATTACTTACATCTGAAATTTTCATCTATTGCTATGATATCACAGCTGACTGGCTGTCTGTGAATGGAAACAAAACCATAGGTAACTGCTGTACGAAGAGAACCAAACAGAAACTGTCTTGTGACACTTACATTTTGCTACAGCTTCAAGGTCACAGATGACGAGAATAATTTAAGAAGACAATCATGTATAGGTTTGAATCTCTAGAGGTCAATTTTGAACACAAAAATTACAATAATTGCTCACAAATTGCCAGCTATTTTCAGTAGTTGAAGGCAAGGAATTTTTTAAAACATTTATATAAGTAATAATTCTAAGAACAAAGTTTTCCCCCAGAAATACTTAAAACATTGCTAACATTCAGTAAAAGAAATATATTATAGGCTCTGATTATTGAAAATGTTACTAATCTTTTAAATGTGATAACTGAAAGTCATAGAATTTGTTTATAATAATAAATGGTGGGCTAAACAAAAGCAATCCTGGAGCCGATCACTTTCAGGCATAATTTTTTTGCTATATAGTATTGAGCATTAATGCCATACACTATTGACAAACATGAGTTTAATAATAAACTATACCATTAGTTTAAAAATTTGTTAGCAATCACATAGATGGGAGCTCTCCAATGTGTAATCAGTATGCAGTACTTATATAACAATCATATATGATCATATTCTCAAATAGATATCTTTCACAGCCATCTCTGATTTTAGCTTTTACTTCAGTTTTGACCAAATAGTGACCCATATGGCACTGGACAAAGTGAACATTAGTAAACATGTATTTAGACACTGAAGTCAGAAGATGTCTGAACATTCATTTGGACTTGTTCAGAGAATTTCAAATGCCTCAGGAATAAAACAATATTTAACTTAATTAACAAGGAAAACTAACTGAAAGTGCTTTTGCAAACTGCACTTCCATCAACTAATTAATTGTTGAATTTCTCTGGGAGCAAATGTGACTGACCATAAGATTAGCTGTTGCTATTAAAAGTCTATGAATTGAAGGCAAAAAGTTTAAAGGTTTCATCACATCTATCATGAAGTATCTCTGTAAATTCATTTTGATAACATAATATTCTACAAAGATGATACATGCAACCAAGAGAAAGCAGATGTATGGATACACTATAATCATGATATTACTGGTGCATTGTAGACTTCCAACTACCATGTCTAGTCAGAACGAAATATGCCAGACTTAATGGAGAATGAGGTGCAAAGATTCAACATTGCAGGGCTTCCTCATATATGTGAACATAGGCTTCACACATGTAAAATTCACAAGTGTAAATTTTTGAATAATGACTAAGATTATTTTGAATAATGATTAAGAAATATTGTCATCTTTCCAGGATCTAGAATCACCTATGAAATCAGTTTCTCAGGATGCCAGTGGTGGATCTAGATCAGGTTCATTGAGGTGGGAAGACCCATCTAGTATTGGTGTCACCATTCCCTAGGTTCAGCTCCTGAACTGGGGAAGAAAACAGAGAAAGTGAGCTGAAAACAAATATTTATACACTTCCTGATTATAGATTCTGGGCTCCAGCTGCCATGACTGTCTCTGCAGTGACTTTCTCTGCAGTGATGGACAGTACTCTGGAGCTCTAAGTCAAAATAAACCCTTCCTACCTTAATTTGCTTTTGTTGGTTTTGTTCTGTTTTTTTGTTGTTGTTGTTGGTTTTGTTTCTGTTTTGTTTTTTGTTTGTTTGTTTTTATCACAGCAACAAAAGTAATTAAGATAGTGAACATAACATGTTCTTGTCCATGCCACGGTCATTTTTCTCCACTTATGCTTCTAACCAAAACCACATTGGTCTTCCTGGAGTTATGAAAAGGCAGTCCATGCTTGGCTACATGACCTCCAGCATGAGTCTTCTCCCATGTATGAAAGAAATTGTGAGCTACATCACTTCCCAGATGCTAATATTTGTAATGCAAAGCCGAGGTTTAGATAAGTATCCTAGATCCCAATTCTATTTTGAAAATGTTCAAAGGTGCTTCTTGGGTTTCTGCTCCATCAAATGCAGGTACACAAACCTAAAATAAAGACCAGACAATTTACAGGCATTCGAAGTCGTACTGCTCCTGCATCACCCATGTGAAGCAATAACTGCTCCCAATAAATCTACAGGGCTAACTCCTCAGCCTCCAGAAGCATTTTCAGGTATTCACTTAAGAATAGAAATAGTTATTCTAAGAAATATATCCCTTTCTAGTAGAGCTGTAAAATGTGCATGAACTCGATGCCAGCCTTTGACAGGAAAATTTAGTTTTAGGTCACTCAATTTATGCCTTTCAGGGGAACAAATTCCCCCGAAGATTAAACTTTCATTAAGTTCTTTCTTTTATTTCCTGCCTTTGCACCCATCATATGGTAAGTTCCACAGCTGATGTCTTACTGTGGTCATAAAATGGTTGCACTTGAACTTTAGGGACCTGTCAAACACCTTTTCCTCTCCCCTCTACCCCCCAATAAAAAACCTTTTAGAGAATGGTACTTAAATTGACAGTCTCACTGGTCACCCTCCCGGCCCATGTCAATGAGAATGTGCCCAGAAGAGATGGCTAAGGCAGTGCATACTTTAGACAATTGTATTGTGAAGCCCATATTCCACACTCCCTGGCCCTCAACCCCCCTATTGTTTTGACTAGACAGGGGATCATACTGAATAGATTAACCAGTCATTGACTCGGGACACCTACTGCTTGGAATGTCATTGCGCTTGAAGTGAAAGGGGATAAAAATGTCTCCCCTTCACCCCTGATCCCCCACTCTGTGGCAATATTTCTGCCACAGAAATACTTGGCTGTCAGCTCTAGCACAGAAATCCTGGATAGTCACAGTAGTTTGTTGTCAGAATGAAGAATGGCCCCGTGCATAAGGTCTCAAGGCTGGGATGCTAACAGTTAAGAAGCCCCACATCAGGCATTTGACAGAGAACTTTGCTCTTGCTGTTAAACACCACTTAATACTGTCCTGCAGGATAATCCCTGCTGTTTAACAACCGTGCGATCATGGGCTCAGCCACAGCAGAATGTCTTTCTGACAGGGAGAGAATGGCCAGATGTCATCTATTTGCTTGGGAGAAAAGAAAATACATCTCTTTGCATCCAATGAAAATAATGTTGTTTCAAAAATAACAAGACAATAGCAAACCCATGGACGCTTTGATTCATCATGAGAGTTAGCAGCCAAGAGAGGGATGAAATTCTAGCTGAGATTAGCTGTAGAGGAAGAAGAAAGAAGCTTGATAGAGACATTAGAACTCAGACAGCATCCTGTTACTCCCAGGAGCTTGCTCGTCAGGGAAAAGCTTTACACTAGGCATCAAGTAGCAAACCGACAGCTTGCTTACTGTGGAATTTTGCACTTGCAATTGTACAGAAGCTCAGAATGTTTTTGAAGAGTGTGTTTTGCAAAGTTACTGTTATTCTACCAAATAAAGGTAAAGCCTTTACCAGCTAGTGCGAAATGCCATTTGGTTGTTTTCCAAAGAAGACTTAATTATTTTAGTGCTTAAGACATAGGTGATAGTTTATGTGATTTTTTTTTTAATAAAACTTTCTGCTGAGAACAAAGCATGGTGACTGCCTAGAATGCTGAAAACCTTAGGTTTGAACCTTCAACATCACAGGAAACATACACACACACACACACACACACACACACACACACACACTCACCACAATATTAAAACATGCTGACCTCCAAGGCCATTTTCCAAACCATTCCAAGGATTTCTGAAATCTATTTCTTATATTCTAGTTTTGTGTAATTCTTTATTTACTTCAGTTTTGAGGTTCTGTGAGGACAGAGAGAAGGGGTGAAATCACACTATGCCACGCTGACTTTGTCAAAGGAGCATCTGATTAGAGCCAGGTTTAAATGCATATCAAAGTCAAAGTAGGTCAGCAAAATCTAAAATTATGATTCTATCTGTATGAAGAGATACATTTAAATGAACATGGGAGTATTTAGAAATAATTTTTTTATTGTCTAATGTTCATTTATGGAGATTTTTTTTATCCATTTTAAAGGGAAAAGTTGTTTTCTCTTTTGGATATAAAATTCCATTTATCTGATTGTCAGTTCAGTTTCATCAGTTTAAAATTGTATAAATTCTCTTTAACAAGATGTTAAAGTGACCGGCACCTGCAGACTTACTTTTAAGTATCATTCTTCTCTTCTTGACGATACTTTTATGCTATATTTTCTGATTATAGTTTCCATTCCTTTATCTCCTCCCACGTCCTCCCCAGGTCATGCCTGGTTTGTTTTTTTCTTTAGGAAACAAACAGTCCGGTCAAACCAGACCAGAATAAAAAAAGAAAAGCGACAAACAGAAAAAGATAAAGTATAAGAAACACACACAAGTGTGATTGCATGAGCTCATACAAAAAGCCCATGATAACACAAAATCGGAAACTATAACATATAAGTAAAAGACGGGTAAGGTTAAAAATGCCCAGACAAAACCTATGAGACGAAGCATCTCCAAAAAATGCCATTTTTGTTTGGTTGGCTATCTACTATTTGGCATGGGACCTCCTTTTAAGGGTGGTTTGAATGCACAGTGAGACTCCATTGGAGGAACCTAAGTTTGCCTTTGCAAGCAGCTGTCAGTTGTAGTTAGTGTTTCTTATTACAGCAAACTCAAAGAAGCTGAAGCTGTGCTAAATGGGAATATTTCAGTTCCCGAGAAAGCTAGCTAGCCAGCCAGCTTTGCCGAGGTTGTAGAGGATGTGAACAGACTTCTGGTCATTGATCTCTGGCCTCCAAAGTGGGAGGGGTGGGGTGAAAGAGAGAGAGAGAAAGAGAGAGAATAAATGTAATTTTAAAATGATAACACGGTGGTACGGTGGTGAACACACATAGGTTGTAGACCCAGAGTAGTCAGCCAGCAAGTGGCAGGTCAGGGAGCCTGGAACACACAGTGCAGCGGTGGAAAGAGCAAGAGAGACCAGCTCACCTCAGTGGGAGAGAAAACCAGCTGTGGAAAATTGTTCTCTGACCTCCACATAGGTGCCATGGCATGCATGCTCTGTGCTCTGCTCCCATACACACACACACACACACACACACACACACACACACACACACACGGGAAGGGAGGGAGGGAGGGAGGGAGGGAGGGAGGATGAGAGAAAGATGATTTTTTTAAAAATAGACAAAAGAAAATGCAAATACATCCACGTCTTCAACCACATCTTCTAGGATTATTGTTAAGGCATGAAAATGAGCAAGGCTAGCTAGGTGGATCCTGTGGGAAACTCTAGCCATCAAATGTAGGAAAATGGGGATGTGAGGTCAGCCTGGGCTACACAGTGAGACTTTGTGAAAAACACAGGGCCTGCTCTAGAGCCGACACTTAATAAGCAAAAGCTGCTAATTGTCCAGCATGTGGTTTCATAGCCATCCCTCACGCAATAAAAGATCCAAATGGGGGTCAGAGAATACGGACCATGTCAAATGCCTGGCTTAACTGCCTAGCAATAGTGAGACCCTAATCTGAGAAATGCACTTTCAATTCTAATTGTTTTTTTTTTTTTTCACATGAAGAAATAAGCCACAGTTAGGAAAGGTGTGTGCAGATCCTTAATGCTGCTACAGCTAAGCTTCGCACTCAAGTTTGCCTGACTCCAAGCCTGCTGTACCCAAGTTATGCACATGACACTCCTGTAATATTCCAAACAACGTAGTCACTACGTAGGGGAGATCCTCTAGGCCTCTGTCAGCTCCCAAGTGCTGCATCAAGCTGACAGCTGAGCCCAATTACACTAATTAGACCAAACGCTCTTTGCTTTGTGTGGGTTTGTGTTTCTTTACTTTTCTTTTTTTTTTTTTTCCTGGAAGAGTTCTGTTTCACCTTGTGTCTCCAGACCTTAGCAGGAGAAGGAGAAGGAGGTTCAGGCCTGTGTGCTCCTTACCTGCACACCTGAGTCACTGGATTGAGTCAGCACTCTTTGCCCCAGGTCCTGTATGTACCTTACTGAGTCTCTTGCGTTGCTTATGTTTATGGTATGCATATTGACTATCTGGGAGGATCAGCAGACAGAAACCCGTTCCCGAGATCGCTGATGAGATTTCCCCATGAGAGTGTCAAATTAAATCCTGGCTCTCTAAATTTGCATAAATATCAAGGGATGCATCAGCCCAGGATGGGGCTCTGCTAAGGGACTGACTGCAGTGCTGTTGCCCCAGGCACTGGCTATACTTGAGTAAACAACAGAGATGTTGAGCTTAGCTCTGGGGGATTTCTGGGCCCTAGTGCTCCAACTTACTCCAGTTTGGAGTCTGTAGTTCAATGTAGCATCCTGAGTCTAGTCTGTTGGTAGACCCAGCTTGGATTTGATTCCCAGCTCTGTCATATGATCTCAAGTTTGGACCTTCTAATCCCTAGTCTGGTCCATAGCCAGTCCACAGTGCCCCCGTTTATATCATGAGGGCAACAGATGTAGAGTCCTTAGGAGTTTGGAAGTTATCAAAGTATTCAATGCATAATTATTCTTCAATGAGCCTTGAACAACTTAAGGTTTCATCTTCTATTCAGGGATAACTGCTGCCTGGCTTGCCTAAGGAAAAGAGGGAGACATTGTCACCTCATTCTGGAGTCTGAGCTACATCAGCATCAAATTTGGAAACACACATGGGAAGTGGTCTTGAACCCGCATTCTAAGCCTCAGAGATCAGCGTTGGCAAAGACTCAGTTGATGACTGAAAACTCCACATGAATCATTCCACCCCTGGTCTGATGGAAACAGAGGGAGAGGAAGAGTATGGGGGGATATGTCAGATATAGCTTATGGAGAATCCATAGAAGTCCAAAGCTAACTCAACAACTATTACTTCTGTTGTGTTAATTAATTTCCTTACACTTTAGTTTCTCTGGCCTTTCAAATGAAAATGCATATGAAAATATCTTTTCAGGTCAGTATTAAATTTAAATGGGATTAGTTTCTTTTTAATATCTTATTAATTTTTGAGAGATGGTATCACATACCCTAGGATACATTCAAATTTACTATGTAGCTGAGGATAGCCTTGAACTTCTGATCTATTGCCACTATCTACCTGGTTGCTAGATTTGCTGATATTTTGTCTGGTTTCTGCATCACTAGAGGTTGAATTAAATAAATTTTTGTTTGCTTGCAAAATAATGGATTTTAAGATAGCATTATCATGATTACATGTGATATCATTTCCAAATTCTTATGCGGTTGTTTGTATTGCCTGACAAATAATGTTAATAGTCTTTTTCTCTTCCTTCTGCTTCTCTATACTCTAGTCATTATTTCATTGTACAAATGATGGTAAAACAAAAAAAAGATTAAGTTACTCTGAAGTAAGGAGGAAAGAGGTAAAACTATTTGAATGCAGAGAAAATATGTAAGAGAAATTAAATCTACACAGCCAACTTTTCTAAGCCTAAAAAATGCTATAACACAAAATAGTAGATATGTTCTAAGGACATGTATTAAATTTTGAGGCCTTTATCATGGAGGCAAAGACTGTATTTACCAACCAAGTTTCCACTGTGGTCACACAAAAAGGCAGAATACTACTATGAGAGTAGAGAACAGGGTGTTTTATTCTGCATTATAATTATTCTTTCATGGTATGGAGCTCTGATGGTTCAGTCATCTGTTCAGTTAAATGTATACTTTCACAGAGCTAAGTAAGTTTTTTAAAAGAGATATACAAAGGATATCTTAGTTTACAAACATCTCAGCTACCGAAGCAAGAAAACATTGCAAAATGGAAGATTTTGAAGCTTTGTTTCTGTTTTAATATATCCTCCCATTAATGTGCCAGAATATTTGACCCAGAGTCCTATAAGAGTTCTTTTGCCACAAAATAGAATAACTGAGAAACTTGATTCCCGAATACACGGCGAGTAGCTTTGGATGCAGTAGTTCCATCAGACACTCACTGGACTGAGAAACCAACCCCAACAGTAGCAGAGTCAGCTCTGACTCATCGCCGCATCAAGATCTGATCAGACACACCTGAGTGTCTAGTGAAGCTGTCTGCTAGCTGGGAATTACATCCCACATCATTTTACAGAAGGGGAAAAAAAAATGGTCTAGGTGCTAGAAGCTCAAAAATTTGCATAGTTTTCACAAACAAAATTGAGGCATTAGTATGGATCACACTAATTTTAATTAACAGGAAGAAGATAAGTATTTACATGAGCCCTTCTTCCCTATCCTATCACAGTACTTATTAATCACAGAAGTCCTGCTAAGCAGACAACATCATTCTCAAGTCGCCTTTTAGCACAGGAATCTAAAACCCAGATAACCCTGGGCAACATAGACTTGAACAGGCCGATTAGAGTTGAAGACACTAAGTCTATGGTCATTCTACTCTCACCACATGCCTTTAGACTCTAAGTTCCTTCTTTCCTTCTTCAAAGATATCAGGTGAGACTTAAGAGCCCCTAAGTTTGTGGACTGTTGCTGGTATATTAGATGTATAAGTGGCCCTTTGGCCACTATAAGAAGCAATAATTAAACATCTCAGCAGAGAACAGACTGTCCATGTAATTACAAGAGCACAGAATTACAGGACTTGGTTTTTCATGGATATAGACAGAGGTCAATTGGGAAAGAGCATATTCATAAACCCTCATTGATTTAGATAAGTCCTGAAATCTCTAGATTATGTTTGTTTTTTTGCTTTTACAACAGAAATGATTTTTGTCCCATCAAGGAACATCTTAGAATGTCCAGAGGCACATATTATTTTTTAAATGTCATACCAGAAACAGGAATGGTTTGCAATTAACATCTAGCTAACCACCATTCTACAGCGCACAGGATAACATCTCAAGAAAGAATGGTCTAGCTTAAACTATCAGCCATGGGAAGGCTAAGACCTTATCTAATATTATAAACTCCTTGGTAAGTTTATGAAAGAACAGAAAGAACTTGATACCTGCAAATAAACAAGCCAAGTAGATAAGGGAATGAATGACTAGAGCCAACTCACATGAAAAGACATGCAGGTCATTTAGTAGCTATATCTAGGTCACTCAGTCGCTATATCTAGGACATTCAGTAGCTATACCTAGCAGTACCAGTGAGGTACATGTTATTGAATCATATCTTCGTCAACCACTGCAGTCACTGCAATTGAGATGTGCACTATCTACATGGCAAGGGTGGAGATATGACTGGCATTTAAGAGTACATAGCTACTCTTGCAGAGGACTTGAGTTCCACTCCCAGTACCCACGTTTGACAGCATCCACCTCCTGTAACTCCAAATCCAAGAGGATCCATACCCTTTGACTCTCTTTCCAGTCCATGCACAGACCCCCCCCCCACAAACACACATATACACATAATTAAAAAAAACTTATCTTTAAAAACAATTCTATGATAGTAATAATATATTAATTATTCCAATGGATCCTGAGGTGAAACACAGCCCACCTCCTTTCCTGTGGCCATGTCAATGCAATGTGTATATAATTAAAAATTTAAATAAGAAAAAGCTATACAGCGATGTACATTGCCTAACGTTTCTGATACTTAATTTTAAAAACTAGTTCTCAGTGTCTCTTAGTGTGCATTTTGATGTCAACTTTGATTGCTCTGAGGACAGAGACATCAGATAGATTGCTGTCCTTGATCTATCTTTTGATATTGGATACCCCAGCCTTTAAATCCTCTCCCTTTCCATTCGTTAAGTTATGTCCATCTCATCAAGTAGACAGTGCCAGCCTAGGATCATAAAGAGGGAGAGCATAACACTGGGCAGTCAGATGGACCACTCAATTTTGCATTGGTAAAGTGTCAGCGAATCATTCTGCCCCCTGGTATGATTGGCATTACAGACAGGCTCTGGGTGCTGAGTTTCATTTCAATAAACCCATGCTTGCACTAAGACATTTTCCCATGAGAACATTTTAATTAATTTATTAATTGCAAATGAATTTACAGGTGTCTAAGCGGGTAGGCGGTAGAGACGTGTGTGTGTGTGTGTGTGTGTGTGTGTGTGTGTGTGTGTGTGCTGACTTGCACATGCGCACAGGTATATGTATGATTGAAATTCTTCTGTATCTACCTCCTAGCCTTAACCTGTCCAGGCAGGCTCTCAGCAACTGATTTCCACACAAGTCTGTGCAGGTTGAGTAACTTGTCACATGAGTTGAAGAGATGGTTCTATTAGGCCTGTATAATGATGCAGGAAAATAACTCTCATACCCAGGTCCTGGCTTCTGGGATAGAAGTTGGTAGCTGTTTCCTTAGAGAATGGGCGTTCTTTCTAGGATCAACTGTCCAGAGTATTTTATAATCTTTGTTATTGTTTGGTAATATTATACATACACAGAATGTATTTTGATCAAACCTGTCCACTTTATCAAAGAGAATTTAGTCTCCGGAACTACTGTGAGCACCTTGCTAATGCTTTTCAGACATACATCCTTCCTGGCTTACAGACATTAACTGAGATGTGTCCCTGGCTCTCTGAGCACACGCAAGACAATAATTGTTTTCTTTTGTGTGTATGTGAGGGGAACGCATTGGGGGTGAGGGGGCTGCAGACAGGATGTAAAGTGAATAACTAAATTAATCCATGAGAAAAAAAAAAAAACAATTGACTTGGAGACTTCAACTAAGTACAACTTAGATCTGACGTCCAAGGCATGAATAAGACTGTGTCTTAGGTGGGGACTGAGATGGTAGAAAGAATCATGGAGTTAGATGGAGCTGGGCTTCGACTGGAGTCCTCCATTCAAGGAGTTATCAAACAATGTACTGAATACTGTCAAGTCTCACGTTACCTCAAGTTAATGCAATGCCAAGACAAACCGCTACCTTCCAGACCATTGCCAAAGTGAGCAGAATGTGATCATAAACTATTGGACACACTGGCTCTGGTGAAATATCTATTGTTTACGAACATCCTCTGTATTGTTCTCCTAGGCGCCCTCCTGTATCGATCGGCTTCTTTATATTCTCACTACTATAATTCCCACTGGATAAAAGTGACTTTGCCTTTATATATCAATTTAACACGCACAGTAAAGAGTTAAAGAAACACAAACTGTCTCTTTCCTGAACATTCTCCTGTTTTGCTGATTTGTGTGTAAGGACCACTATGATTTGTTATTTAGCTACAGGTTGGCTGGACTTTCTTTGAATTAAAGTATAAGCTTGTCTAGGGTATTATAATCTGGATATATTCCCTTACTTCTTCAGTGTATTCGGCAATGCCAGCATCTATCCTAGTGAATTCTCTGACAGTTTATTGTTATATTTTTCCATCATAATCAGAAGTAGGATGGAATATCACTTGACTTGAATATCACTTGGGAATTTAGTTACTATTACGATCTATCAGTATGAATGTATCTCGTCTTTATACTCTAACCTCAAGAGGATCTTGTAGCACTGGCAAGACTGAAATAAAAAAAGAGAAAATATAAAAATAATGAAAGACAAACAAGTAAGGAAAGTCACGAATGACAATTCTAGCATGCATTATCTAGGGATGGAGACCGGACCAATATGCTAAGATAGTGCAACTCTGTGTTTTTCCTGTTCAAAAGCTTATTGCTAATTAAAATAAACATCAGATTCCTAAGGTTTACTGAAACTTTATTGCATTAAAAAAAAAGTGTGGATCTGTGTATGGCAGAGGGAGAAAAAAAAAAGCAATAGAAAGATAAAAGTTAATTAATAGCATTTGGCCTTCCTCCAACCCATCCCCTGTGAGCTTGAGGTATTTGTGATTGGGTAACTCAGGTTGATTGGTATGTGAAAACATCCCTTATGATGGTTGGCCTCTAAAACGGCTCCCTGGGAAAGCCTGGCAGTGTCTTCCACAGCAGCGTCACTGTGTCTTTCCAAAATTCTGACACTTCCTGTGTGACACAGCCCAGGGTATGGGTTCTGATTGGACAGCATGTTGTCCAGATGCAATGGGTTTTACCTCAGAGGTTGGCTTGGCAAGTTGATTGGTAAGTGAAGTCATTAGTTTACCCCCTTGGAACTAAGTGTTGATTTATATCTCCGCTGGGATCTAGTTTTTCCACTACTTTTTCCTAAATGCAGTTGGGTTTGGAGTACCCTATCTGGTACTATTTATAATCTATTAGTCCCCATTTACTACAGAGCCTGGAACTAATTGCACATAAAAATTCCCAACTAGTTTCTGAATTAAAAATAGTTAGTTTTATGGCTAAAGCCAGGTTTCCCAAAGGGTGTTCCATGAAATACTAGTACCATGACATGTCCCTCAAAAGGGGTTCATTGTTCAAAGAACTTGGAAGGAAAGAAGACATGTGACTCTCTTCTTTGAATACTCATAGCAATTAGGGTGGACAGTAGTTGGGTCAGGGTAGACAACCACGGTCCTTGAACCATCTAATATAGTTCCACAAAAATGGGAACCTGGGAAAAATACATTGGCAAGTTTAGCTTTGCACAGCCAAATATTTCCCATAATTACCATATCTATGAAACCATTCTTTTGTTATAAAACTATCAACCATAAATAACACTTATCTTTCCAAGAGAAGACTTTAGGTAATTCCCATCTATATGATTAAGCTATGTACTATTAAAAAAAAACTTAGACATTAATTCACTCAACAGAAACTCAACAGAAGTTTAAGCGAGGCTTTTCTTTCTTTCTTTCTCCCTTTATTTCTTTCTTTCTTTCTTTCTTTCTTTCTTTCTTTCTTTCTTCCTTCCTTCCTTCCTTCCTTCCTTTCCTTCCTTCTTTCTTTTTGTTTGTTTATTTTTTTTCTGAGAACATATCAGCCAACAAATGGCCTCATACTTTACCTTTTTTTTAAACCTTATATTAAGAATCATAGAAAAATACTGCAAACATGTATCATTTTAGAACAAGGCAAAATGTGGGGGTCATATCAGCAGTATGAGTAAGTATGCTTGGGATACATATTAATTGTCAACTTCATAGGCTCTAGGATTGCCTAGGAGATAAGCCTCTGATCTCCCAGTGAGAGATCATCTTCCTTGGGTTAATTGAAGTAGGAAGACTCACCCTAAACACAGTGTTTCCAACCCCTGGACTGCAGTCCTGAATAGCATTACAAGGAGAAAGTTAAGTGGTAGCCAGCTGCGTCCTCAAACTCCAGACGCCATGGTGGACAGTGCCGTGGAACTACAAGCCTAAGACAATGCTTCCTTTGCCACCTGGCTTTTGCCGGGGTGTTTTTATTACATTGCAGATAAAAAAAAACTGATGGAAGACCACAAAGTTAAAAACAAAAATACGTTCGCACTTATAAATCCACAATAAACTGGAAATAGTATTATTAACCTCGAAAAACAGATGAGCACCTGGGAAATCCTGAGGGCCAACAATCATGCTTCCAGCTTCTCAGTGGCATCCAGCGAGTCTGAGGACAGGTCCCAATGACCTTAAAAAAGTTGGCTTCGGCCGTGCGTGGTGGTACATGTGGTGGTGCATGCCTTTAATCCCAGCACTCGGGAGGCAGAGGCAGGCGGATTTCTGAGTTCGAGGCCAGCCTGGTCTATAGAGTGAGTTCCAGGACAGCCAGGGCTATACAGAGAAACCCTATTCCAACAAACAAACAAACAAACAAACAAAAAAGTTGGCTTCGTTTTAATCAAATGAAACAAAGGCTATGCCATGACATTATATAACCAACCACAGCAGTGTAACAAACAAAGTCTGCATTTAAAATACTTTTAAGAAAAATAGATTTTAGTTCACTCAGGGTTATTCTACTGTGTGCCTGCTATCAAAAGATTGTGTAATTGTATGCTTGATTTTTGTTTTGGCTTAAAATTAGATAGCTTTATATCAGTACCAGTGAGTAGATTTCTCTGATATTATTAGTCCTACTTGTAGAAAAAGACCAATTCTGTAGAGTTCTGAATTCTGGGCTTTGGTTCTGATCTCAAATTGGTCTTGCTCTTGTGTTCTTTGCTGAGGTCTTGGCTTCGTGGTTTGTTCTCAAAATCATTCTCAAGTCAGACCAGCTTGGAGAACACATGCTACTGGCATCTTTGTTTCTTACAGTGAAGCAAACATGGCTTTGACCTTCAGAGAAAATAAAACATTCCATAGCTGTGTCCTCAGGCCCTCCTTTCAAGCTATGCTCCCCTGCCCTACAAATGAAGTCTCACTGAGCATCTTATATTTTATTGTTTCCCAGTGCAAACCTTGTACGCGCTATGAAGCGGTTGCTTCTTCTCATCAAAGCCAGATATTTGTGTATGCTCAATGATGGGAAGTTTGTTGCTTGAGTTTGCTTGAGTTTAGCTTTTATTCTTCAATAGCATTGACTTTACATCATGGCCAGCCAACTTTGAGTTGGACTATATTAGCTTTCGCTTATCTTTTAGAGCTTTACTAGTAGTAGTAGTAGCAGTATTGTTGAAATATTTCAAACCACCATTTTCCAAAAAGTAGCCATTGTATTATATCCTGCACACAGCAATAGAAAAGCATTAATAATTTAGATATATCCAGATTGTTTTACATTAAATACATTTTAAGACTTTGCTGTTAGATTTTTGATGATATGTTTCATGCCTTGGCATTAGCACCTTGAAATACAACAGATTTTCTATTTGAAACTGTGAACTATTTATGTGGAAGACAGTTGTGTGTGTGTGTGTGTGTGTGTGTGTGTGTGTGCACGCGTGCACATGTGTGTAAGAGAGAGAGAGATGCTTAGAGGCTTAGAGTAATATCAGAATAACTTTTGGCTCTGTTCACAGAGTGACCACTTTCATTGAAGTAAAAAAAAATAAAATAAAATAAAATTCCATAGAAGGAGAAAAATTCATACTGCTTCTTCCTCAATGGCCACTGAGAATTTTCCCAGAAAAATGAAGATACAGCCTTTTTATACATTTGTCTTTGTGACATCTTCCCTGGAGTTTGTTGTTGTTGTTGTTGTTGTTGTTGTTGTTTTTGTTTTTTTGTTTTTGTTTTTTTTGGGTTTTTTTTGGTTTTTCGAGACATGGTTTCTCTGTCTAGCCCTGGCTGTCCTGGAACTCACTTTGTAGACCAGGCTGGCCTCGAACTCAGAAATCCGCCTGCCTCTGCCTCCCGAGTGCTGGGATTAAAGGTATGCGCCACCACGCCCAGCTTTTTTTTTTTTAACTTTGTATTGTTCTTTGTGAATGTCACTTCATGCACCCCAATCCCACTCATTGCTCCTTCCCATTGTACCGAATTCCCACCCTTGCAACCTCCCCCTCCCAAACGGGAGGGGCTGCTCATTGTATACACTACAGTGTGTCACAGTGTGTCCCACAGTATTCCCTTCTGCAGATGCCTCTTGACTTCCAAATGCTCACTGCAGTGACTGGTGGTCTCTCTGGTAGGAGGCCTCTGGCTTCTGCTACTCAGTTCAGACTGGAACCTCTCCAGGACTCCTCTCAGATACCCTGCTGTTGCCCTGTGTCATGGAGATCCTGTAGCTTTGGATCTGCAGGACCAGCCCCTTCATGCACTCCAGCAGCTAATCATGGGGTAGATATTGGGGTGGACCAATTCAAAGCCCTGGATCTGGGTCTGAGAGGTACGGGAGCTACTCAGCCCTATGGCTCTCCTGCACTCTCACCCCCAGGGCTGGCTCAGCACTAACCCAGCTAGCAGGGCCAGCTCTCCCCTGCTGCCCAAGTGACGCTGCAGCTACTGAGGGTCAGCGCCAGTTTGCTCACTCTAACCCTTCCCCACATTGTAATTAATAAATGCATAACTGTAGTGATGATGACAAAAAACAGTTCTAATTATACCTGCAATTTATGGTAATGGCTGGTAAGGCTGAGCTTCAAGCTGTGTGGAGAACAGTCCTCAACCTTACATGACCAGAATGCTGTAGATCCCACATTTAAATTCAAGACCGTATCTCTTCTGCCTTCTATACATCAGGCCCTGGATGATGACACATGCCTGGGATACAATGAGAGACTTGTAAATCTACATAAGTGTCTTGGGAAAGGACCAGCCTGTGTTTGCTGTCATGGAGGACCACTGGAAAAGTCGAAGACTGAAGATGGAGCCATGGAGGTGTGTGATGGATGATGTATGTACGGATGCTGAAGGGCAAGGAAGCTGCTTTTGCCGTGGTATTGATGGCTGAAGAATCAGAGTTGAGAAAGAGAGACATAAAAACCTCCTGTGACAACCAAAACCTCAACTCCAGACACCCCTACACCCTGCTCCCAAAAGGTAAAAGCCTAGACAGAAAGCCATTGAAGACAACTCTTGAAAACTGTGATAATGATGAAGTGTGCTTTTCCACAATTGATGGCTTCTGGCAGGGGAAATGCAGGGAAGGACTCAGTGTTCTTTAAGGGGTTTGACCAGGCTCCAGTAAATATGCAGGTAACATAAATGAGACACATTCTTTTTCTTCTCCTTCCTTTTTTGTTTTGTTTGCTTGTTTGTTTTTGTTTATTAGTTAGTTTGTTTGTTTGTTTTATTTTGGAAGGGGTGTCATAAAGGTTAGGAGAAGCTCCTGGAAGGAGTGGGAAGTGACTGAGCTCAGGGTTCATCATGTGAATTTCCCAAATAATCAATAAAACTATTGTGGAAAAAAATAGAAAAACAATTATCTTTATATCTTCTTTTGTGATTTATGACCTTTCTAATGATACAGTTCATTGAGATGTGTAGAGGGGTAGTATTCAGCAAGTGTTCATATGTGGTATTTTTATTTGTGAGTTCATCACAACAAATCATTCTTTTTTATTAAAATATACAATAAATAAAGTAAATCGAAAGCTAGGTTTAGAAGCTAGCCACAGTGAGAGGATTAAAATTTATTTGAAATGAAGCAGAAAGATATTGAGCCAGAGGACGATAATCATCTGAATAACAACTCTAAAAGTTCTTTTCAGTGTAGGATACAGAGAACTAGGTGATGTGTTCCTGTTTGGCAGTCTGGGGACAAAGAAGGCAGAAAGAGATTGCTCAGGAGGCAGTAAAGAACTTTTAGATAAATGTTTTTAGGTTGTTACCATGTAAGCACAATCGTGATGCCTATATTTCTGTGTTTAACTACTTAGTTTTATTTTATGTTTATAGGGTTTTTGCTTGTATATATGTATGTATTTTGTATGTATGTAGAGATGTTACGTATGTGTACCATATGCATTCAATGCCCAAGAAGGCCAATGGAGGGTGCTGGCTCTCCTGAAATCGGAGTTAAGGAAGTCTTATGAGCCACCAAGTGGATGCTGAGAGTCCAGCCAGGTTCACTGACAGAGTGGCAAGAGACCTTAACTGCTAAGCTCTCTCCAGCCCCAGTGCTATAAAAGCCACATAGTCGTGAAAGTTGAGGAGCATATGAAACTATATTTAATTTTTATAATTCTATTTACTAGATATAAAAGGCATACCCTGCTTCTCACTGAGGCCCAGCTCTCTGCCTCCTAGTCTGAATGCCACACAGGAAGCACAGATGGACAAGCCAAGGATGGATTCACTGCAGTGGCCATTTCTCCCTAGCTGTGAAGGACCGTTCCACCTGAGACTGTGTTCCCTGGACTGGACATGTAGGTTGCACCGCTGCTGCCAAGTCCTTTGTCCTGTGAGAAACGTCATGAATGTGCCACTCCAAAGCAAGATGGCACCTCAACAAGGCTTCAAAAAACGAGGAGGGTGCTCAAGCCATGAGGAAGTAATTAATTCATTCTTAACTCATTCTTAATATGACAATAATGATCCCAAAACAGGAAGTATCCTGCATCTGCAAGCAAAGCCATAAAAATAAAATAAAATAAAGAAATAAGAGAATTTCAAAGGAGAAAAGATAAATCTAGAATGACATTGAGTTGACCAATAATAATTTTCTAATGAGTTGTCTGAAAATCAAAAATTAATAATAATCCTATGAATGTTAACAGCAACATTAATTAGCCTTTTCTGATTCACAGGCATCTAGAATATACAAGCCTCTTCTCTTCTCTTCTCTTCTCTTCTCTTCTCTTCTCTTCTCTTCTCTTCTCTTCTTTTATTTTATTTTTGCAAACACACATACAACTTCTAAAACAAAACACAGTAAGATACCTGAAGACTCAAATGAAAACCAACAAATTTAAAATGCCAATCACAGCCATATGCTTCACCTGTTTGGAAACAGCAAATCATTTAAAATTAGCCCCAAAGAAATCTGTTTAGACTCTAAAAATCAATATTCTATATAAACCATGACCACATGAAAGAAATCACGGCAAAGGTTGCGAAACACTTGTAGTGGAATCATTAACATATCACAAACCCAACTCCGTAGAATAAAATTTCACTTCTATGATAATTAGGGGAAAGACAAGAACACGTCTTTGGAAATCACTCCAAACAAGAATGAGAAGAAAAGAAAGAAATGCAGACACCAACCTCGAGGAAACAAAGAGACATCTCTGTAGCCCTAGGCCATATCTCTCAAAGGTTGACAGTTGGCAGTGATGTTGAAATCTGGGTAGGAAACTCTGAGAATGTACACCTGCCTTATCACCAACAAGCAAGTAGGGCACAGTTTCCCAAGGTAGGTGGGCACCCTACCAGGGGAAACCACCATCTGCTTCTGGGAATAATTAAAACCTGGTTGTTGCATTGGCAGTGCGATCTTCTTGGATGCTGTTAGGAAAAGACAAAGTTGCATGGTGGTTAGAACAAATTGAAAATCAAATGTGCTTGGGGTGGGCAGAAGAAAGAGTAAATTGAGAAAACTCCTCTGCGACCCCTCCCTTCCTCTCTTCCATTTTTCCCTCTCTCTTTCCCTTTCCCCCTTTTCTCCCTCTCTTTCTCTCTCTCTCCCTCCCTCCCATCTCACGCACACTCAACATTTAAATAAAAATGGAAAAACTAGAGGTTGGAGAAATGACTCAGTGGTTAAGAGCATTTATTGCTCTTGCAGAAGACCCTGATTCAATTCTCAGGACCCTCGTAGTGGCTCACAAACATCTATGACTCCAGTTCTAAGAGGTCAGTTGCATACACAAAAACTGTACTTTCTTACATGTAAGCAAAATAGCCATACACATAAACTAATAAAATAATTATTAAAAATGGATGAAAGACAGGGTATGTTATAAAATATAACAAAACTCACCTAATTGTTGACCAGAAAATTGGGGGGAAATGAACCACTGAATGATTATCTATTGGCACAATTCACACCTATGCTTTGAACAAAGAGTTAAACGGAACAATAAGATGTGGGTAAAATATTGTAATTAATGTTTAAAGAAAAATTAGAAGCATGTACATTTGATGTTTGCTTGAATAAGAAAGATAATCTTGAATTGGACAGCAGCCAAAAGCGGAATGTCTGTGCACATCCCATATCACCACATGCGTTAGTTATAATCACAGTCATAGCAAAGGAATTGGCATGACGAAACAAGGTGATTGACTGTACTTGGCATTTGCCTAATATGACAATTTTTGAGTCAATTTTCAGCCTCCATTGATGGGAAGGTCAGTTACTGGCTACAATCTATTTACATATTAACCTAGGGCATACACAGTTCATGCTGTATGTAGGTTACCTTAACAATTTTGGTTTTTATTTATGTATGTTATCACTGTGTGTTTGTGTGTGATCACGTGTACATCAATGAACATATGAAGGCCAGAGGTCAATTTTATGCAGTCCTTTCTCTCCACACCCCCCCCCCCCATCTTTCAGTAGGGTCCCGATATCAGATTCTGATTGCCAGGCACATGTGTCAAGGTGTAACAGAGGTCACTGAACCGTGTGACTGGCCTGTGCCTGGCTAAATTTCATTCCCCAAGTATGGACACAAGTTTAACAAAAAGTAATAAATCTGAATGACTTCACATAGTCTAATCATTAAGAAAATGTAACAAGACCCAAGACATTCCTTCACTATGCTAGACCGGAAAAAAAAAATAGATACTGTGAAAGAGCTGTTGATACCAGGAAAAACTCATTTAAAGGATAAAATGAGTGTCCATGCATCAGGGTGATGTAGGAGTCCTGTATTCACTAAACACCAATTTTCTCTCTTCCCACCATGAGTCCTGTCTCCCTACTGTTAACTGAATCTCCTGTCTCCAAACTGATCACCTTCAAAGACCTTTTTCACCTCTCAAATAATGGCTGCATTTGAAAGTCCAAAAGTTCAACACAGAAGACCTCATTTCCAGTAGGCCTGGCACCAAAACCATCTTGAAACTGTGGGCAAACACACCTCTCATGAGAGGACACACATCTCTTCTGATTCTGCTGCTGCAAGCTCGCTGACCAGAAGGAAGCCTCTTGTGCACGTTCAACTTAAAGCCAAAGAATACTTAGCATCTGTGGTGCTCAGACAGCTACAAAGGCTGTTGGGAAAGCAGCTTCCTACTGTACCACCTTCTCTACAGGAGGAAAGAATCGAGTGGGAATCCTTTACCCCTCCAGTTGCCGTGGCTCTTAACTCCTGGTTTGTAACTGACCCTTGGAAAGATTTTTTTTTTCCACATTGAAATAGAAATGGGCGGGATTGGTTTTGTTTTAATTTAACTAGTTTTCCTTCGTATGTGACATTTCTGGCATCCAGCCTGCAGAGTCTGGGGTAATGAACTGCATGTAGTGCAGAGAGGGGGAATAAAACCTTCTTCATCTTTTTAATTTTTTTCCATGCCTGTAAACACTCCATTTCACCTGGCAGAAAAGTGGTTCGTGACCAAAGGCTCCTCAGCAAAACAGGTTTGGACCCAAAGGAAATAAAGAGAACCCTGTCTTTCCCGTTACATCTAGTGATTTCATATGCACCAACTCTTGGACTTGAGAGAAGAGGAGGAATTTGTGTGTGTGTATGTCTCCAAAGTCTTTCCCTCGGGTGGGCCTCTCCCAGATGGAACAGGTATGGTTTACAGGGTAAATCCCAGAGGACCCAGCTGTAGTCTCCCTCCTCTCTGTTCTTGCAATTCATTTTTGTCTTGGAATCATTGCCAGAAACACAGTAACAGTCCGAGCTTCCCGTGCTGTTTGCGACTTGTCTTTGTGGACAGCCTGTGCTGTGCGCAATGTGAGCTGATCTTATCAGGATGTATTTGTAAGCTGGGGCTAATGCTGATCGAGGTGTGATGGGCTGAAGGAAGCGAGGTGCAGGTTTTCTGCCTTAATCACTCTCCTGGGTGGAGTAACACAGGTGCGTCTGATCTCCCCAGGGAGTTATTATCTCAAGATAACCACATCCTCCTCATTTCCTCACTGCTGTTATTTTTCCCAGATTTAGATACAAAGAAGTGATTTATATGATTGTATTGACAGACAGGAAACTGTCAGCCACTCTGCAGGGTGACAGTCTAAAGAATATCCACTTTCTTGAAAATTGCACTGCCACATAGGCTAGCATCTACAGACTAAAGTCTTCCCAGAGCAGCAAGGCTCCTGCGGTAGCAGTTTATGTTGACATTTCCAGTGCCCCTTTCAGAGGCAATTCAAAACCCTAGAACCCTCCACAGCTGTAGAGAAAGATACAGGGAAGGTTGCCTGGGGAAACGGGCAAGTTGTTAGAGCACTTATGAAGGATCTGGGGAGCATGTCTGCTCTGAAATGATGAACTTAGAGGATCAAGTAAAGCAGCTTTCTTCTTGTGCTCTGGATGAGCTAGGAAGCACCTAAGGCTGAAGCTGGAAGTGGTAAGCCAGTCAGGTAGGAGCTAATCTTGTGTCTGACCCCACACTCTGAAGTGACTGGCCTCACTTCTACTTTGTCGAAACTAGTCTGTCTTATTCTGAGTGTGACCTCTCATTGAGGATGCTTCATGACTGTAACGTTCATTGATCTGTTGAAGGAAATACACACACACACACACACACACACACACACACACACACACACACACAGAGTGGAGGATTATGGAGACACAAGGACTGATTTTCCTAAACAGTTCTCACTGAATAAAGAGGATAGTCGGAAAACATTCCTGTCTTCCTTATATGCAGAAGGTGACACTGTATTTTGTTTCTAGATTCCTTCAAGTGAACACAAAATATTAGGCTTTTGCATAAAGTGGCTGTATGTGGGTTCATGTGTATGTGGATGCATGTGTATGAACAGGTAGTGTGTGTCTGTGTAGACACAGGACAGCCTTGAGTGTCACTCCTCAGGCAGTATAGCTTTGTTTTAGGCGGGGTCTCTCTTACCAAGCAAGCTAAAGTGGCTAGCCAGCAAACTCTAGAGATTCACTGTGGTTCTAAGAGACCAGTGCTGGCATTACAAGCATCTGTACCCACACCCATTCTTTGTTTTATTAAAGTGTGGGTTCCAGAGATAGTCCTCAGATTTGTAAGCATTTTACTGACTGAACCATCACGCAGCCCAGTTTCTTTATAAGAAGGTACTTTGGGATCCACTTTAAATGTATAGGGGGCTATGAGTGTTTTGAAATAGACTTCGGAAACCTCTAACCTAGGAGATAAGTGTGTACTGATGAAAACAGGTCTCCCATCCAAGTACCATCTATCTCAACCCTGCTTAGCTTTCTGAGGATACAGGTGAGCATTTTTAGGATGGCATGACCGTAGTTTGAAACAAAATCTGTCCTCGTATTCAAACAGATGTATTTATGACCTATATGCTCTCCTAGTCTTTGAAGGAATGGGTCTGGATCAGGATTCAGTTGCCGTCTCAAGCAAAGATATTAGGTCTCTTACAATGGCTGCCACTCCATGAAGTACCAAACATGTCCCAGCTGCAGACTCATTTCCTGGGCACATTCATACACTAGTGTCTAATGACATAGTACATTGGCACAGTAAAGCAAAGCTTTGCAAAAGCCCAACTAAACACCGAGGAGAGGAACTAAATCAAAGAAAGTGGAGTGACGTAACAAGGGATGAAGGATGATTCAGCTGGAACGTATGATGTTGTTGGAGCCATTTTATATTACACGTACTCAAATATCACCTGCTTTCTTTTTTAAGGCTTCGTAGTCAACTTTTCCTTTCTGTGCAGGTGACCTTTCCATCGTCTTTCTTCCTCATGTTCACATAGAAGTTCTCTGCACATACATTTCTGACACAGGTTATGAACATTGGCTGCCCTTGCAGGTCACAGATTTGGTCCTTAGCACTGACATGATGGCTCATGGCCATCCATAGCTTCAGCACCCATGGTATAACTTCTTCTGATATTGGTAGTTGCCACACACACACACACACACACACACACACACACATGTGGTGCACATACATACAAGCAGGCAAAATGAGTAAATGAATAAATCTAAAACATTTTTTATAAGATACATTTTCTTAGGCAACATGAAGGAATGAAGACATGGATTATCCTATGAGGTTTCTTTCGTAATTCATAGGAAGCTCTTTCACGGTGCAGGAGAGACAGCTCAACCATTAAGAATGTTTACTCCATTTCCAGAGGATGGGCGTTCAGTTCCCGGGACCCACTTCCAGTGGTTCACAACTACTTGTAACTCCAGCTCCAAGGGATCTCATGCCCTCCTCTCGCTTCCTCTGATATCTGCACGCACAGAGATGAAAGGTAAATGTTAAAAAGAAAGAGCCCACTCAAAGATTATACAGCACAAAAAGGTAAACTATAATGCAGGAAGCACCATGTTCCACCAGAAAGAAAAATATGTCCTACATGGGTGGCAACTAAAGACCCATATGATAAATTTTCATTTGTACTCCCTGTAAAAACAAAACCCCAAATAACTGCCTCCCCCTCTCCCCAAATAGCAAACACACCACACAACTGCAATATGAGTGATATTTAAGTTAAACTAGCTGTTGTGTATATAAACTTCATGGTCCCTTCTGGGTCTGTTTATGGAGGAGGAAACAGAAAGGTGTGTATTCATCTTGCTGTGTGAACAGGTCTGCTAAATATGGATAGCATATTTTCCTAATGAACATAAACAATTTTACAGTTGATCTTTCTAATTTTCCAGTAAGCCCAGGTTATTGATGGTAAAATGACTTGATGCAAATGCATATTAAGGCCTCATTTATTTTTCCTGCAATATGGCCGAGCAGTTGAATGAAGCATTTCATGAATGGAAAGTTAATCTGCCCAAGCCCTGGGCGCCTAAAGCCTTATGAGAAATTGGACACTCTTTTGGATTTAGTAACCACATAGGAGCATTGTGCTAAAAGAAAAATATAGAGACTTCAGCTCAAAGCCCAGAGCTTCATCTGTAACTGAAATAATTGAAGTACTTTGATATTTTTTGTATATGTATTTCTTTTTTTTTTTTTTCATTTTAATGGCCTCAAATCATTGGTTTTCTCAGTTTTCACATAGAACTTAGTCTACTGGGTAGCCCCCAAGGTGCAGACCTTTGAACAAGAAATGTTTATTTCTGCTGACCAATGTCCTATATATTCTATGTAATATGGCATCCTATTAAGTGTTGATTGCCAGGAACCCTTGTGGGCATTGTGGGACTGGTGCCCTGCTCATGTGAGTGAAGCTTCTCTATCATTTTCCATTGTATGCTTTATAGAAGCACACTTACAGGAGACATGGGCCTAGAAACAGATTTAAAACTTACGAACCTTTTTTTTTTTTTCTTTAATTTCTAAGAGTAGCTTCAGTACTCTTAGAAATCATTGGTGGATCTGGACTGCCACAGAAGAGCTTATAGACAGTCGATAAGTCAGAGTGCTTAAGACTGGCAGTCATCACGTTTGTCATCATTAAAAGATGGCCATCTCTGGAACACTCAGCTGTAAGATGGTTTTGTTGTTGTCTCTAGGAAAAGAGAGTTGACTTGCATGAGTTAAATAGAGAAAACAGGGCTAGAGAGAAGGTTCAGTTGGTAAAGAATACAGACCTGAATTTGATCCCCAGACCCCGAGTGAAAAATGCAGGGGATGGTAGTATATGCTTCTAATCCCAGTGCTGGAGAACTGGAGACAGGCGGATCGCTGGGCTCACTAGCCAGTCAGGCTAGCTGAATTGATGAACGCCAGTCTTGCAAAGATCCCATTTTAAAGCAAAGAACTAAAGAAAATGACTGAAAAAAAAAAAAAAAAAAAAAAAAAAAGCTTGAGGTTGAACTATGCCCCCCCCACACACACACATGCATACATACATGCACACAATAAACAAACTCATTTGAACATTGCTGGATGGTACTGACAATACAGAAGACTAGGAAGTACAGATACCAATTACTATTTTCTAATAGGCCTAGAATATTAAAATATCAATGTGATGATGACCTAATGTCTTACCACATCGAGTAAGGGATGACACAGTGTATTTAGCACCAGCAATGCATTTTGCATGTACAAAACCAACAGCCTGTGACTGAGGAGGGTAGCTAGTCTGTGAAAGACATCAGCCCGCACTTCTATTGACTTGTGCCTCTGTAAAACTAAAAAAAGTAAGGAAAAAAAACGATGATAGCTCTACCTTGGCTCACTTTCAACCTATCACTGTGTATGTCTCATGAACCCCAAATGATTACCCATGATCCACCAACAATCCCCACAGAGTCTTTCTACACTGATGCCCACAGATCACACTCTCAATATCTAATTTTTTGTTGTTGTTGTTGTTGTTGCAAATCCAAAACTAGAAATGTGTTTTAGGATTCTGCTAAGGATTTCTTCTTGTGAACGAACGCCAACCACCAAATCTCCATGCTTTGCCTGACGCCTTCCCGGGAGCTCCTCCGTATATTTGACAGCGGCAATTATTGTAAACTGTGGGGTCTACTTGAGCACTCTGTGTTCCCCCCTCCCCCACCTGCATGTCACCATATAGATTTAAAAAGCCCAGCGTCTTTGCTTTAACTCATTCTCCTTTCAAATTCTGGGCTAAAAAAAAAAGGACTTGCATAAAACGTTTTCTTTTCTTGGTATGACCGCATGGAAGTGGCGCCATCTGAACTTGCCTTGGGCTACAAGGGAGGAGCCGGTCCGGCAGGACTGTAAATGAAGAAAAATAGGGAAAAGAAGCAATGCATCCTGTTTATTCTCGGTTGGAAAGCTCAGCAGAACAACCTGCGAAGCCACAGCCTTGTTTTTGGACAGATTATGCATTTCGTTAGCAAAAAGGTGGTTTTTAAAAAGCACCTTTTTGAAAAAATAATCACTAAGACGTGAAAAAAAATGTCATTTTAGGGGCCCTTCCTGGAATAGGCAGACCTCTTAATTTATTTTAACTACTGGAATGGGAATATTTCAAAGACACAGTCTCCGGGTACCTTGGCAGGGAGATTGCATCAGGCAAAACTAGTCTCATAAGTCCTGTCCGTGGGGAACGGCAGCCTTGGACCTGACTCTGGGGCCATTCTTTTCATAGATCCCAGGAAGGATCGTTCTGCAGATAGTTGTGCTTGGGTTTATTACAGATAGAGGGTTTACATGAAAAATTACAATGGCAATCCTATTTTTAAAAAATGCGAGCATGGTATGTGGTGGGAATTCTCAGAGTCCAATTGAGCCATTGGCTTGACTCATAGACGACTTCCGGAAGGCAGCTGAGGCTGTATAATCTCGCGGTACACAAGAACCCTGTAAGGGGAGCCAGGAGTGAGGGGCAGGAGTGAGGTAAAGGCTATTTAGTTTGGGTTCAAGGTGAATTTCAAAGTGGATACAAAGGGACACTTTCACAGAGAACCTTGATTTCACAGAAATCCATTTCGTAGGAGAAAATTTCAACTGATTGGTAGTAAGAATTAAAAATGCTACTTTGTACCCTCTATAGAAGGGCGAGCGACCGCAAGCAGAAATACTTACATGAAGCAAGTTAGGCCAGTCTCAGAAAGACAGATACCCTTCCCTTTCTCTCATTATGGCTCCTAGCTTTTTGTTTAAATATACAAAATCAGGAATGTATATGTGGGATGAAAATAGAATCCAAACTGTCAAGTGGGAGATAAAAGTGACAGGCAGAAGTAGTCGAGACAAGAGAAGGCAAGGTATAGAGAAAGCTGCACCCAAAGTCTCATGCACACTCCCATGAATTCATTCTCACGCCATACTCTCCATGATAAGGTGCAAGCCGTATACTGCATCCGTAAGATACAGTCTAGAGCATTTCGGCATTGCTTGTGTACTGACTGTTAGCACTCCTTATTTTAAATCACAGTATATTCATGAAAGTTAGTGCATGGGTTCATACCAACATTTGGACTAGACATTCATTAACGGTGTATCTTTTAGATGGCAGCATTAGCTCACACTAAAGAATACAGAAGAACAAGAGTGACAGAGCCAGAGAAAGATGTAGAGGTACATCACCCCACAATGACTTTTGGCCAGTGTGCCCAAGGCACTACCTTTTAGTGGCATCAGGATGGAGATTTTTATAATTGATACTCACGTTTCTCCACTGGTATTCAAGTTGCTCTGATTTCACACCCAAGTCTGTCACATTAGCCTTTGGAAACAGATTAAATAGGTGACTGACTGTGTGTCCTTCAATGTGTCTATAAAAGACTTAACTGGAAAGTGACAAGTTTAACCCGTCAACCAAAACCAGATATGTCAGTTACTTTAACGTCTTTAACCCTGATATCTTGTATCCTTGATAGACTTGATAAAACAAAATTGTAATGTAGGTTCCCCCATAACCAGTTTTTATTAGACTTTTATTTTCTAAGTCAAGTTTTAATAAAGTCTCATGTTGGATCATTTTGCTGTTGTTATTGTATTGGGCTAGAAAGTTTTATGATTGACCTTAGAGTAAAGAGGTTGGTTGAATGGAGAAACTGCTAGAAACATTCCCTGGGGCTACTTGTGCAGATCTCAGGGCTAGATCTACATGACTCAAAACAGCTTTCCCACTTGAGTGTTCTGCAAGTGCTATAAATACCCTTCAACGTGTCAGCGACAATAGATTAAACACTTGTTTTCAATTTTCAGGTGAGTTGTTAGACTCCATACTCAACAAAATTTGTTTTTAAATGTAGGTCCCATTGCCGGCCCTCATGTGATTCACTGTGTGGTCTTGAGCAACCAACTATATTCCTCTTTTTGTTTTATTGTCTTTAATTCTAATTGAGATAGCAATATTGAAAGTTAAAATAAATAGACTGTAGTTATTCTCTGGAGAGGATAAAAATTATGACAGGATCCCACAAACTGCCTTTATATTGTACATTTAAGTATGAGCACAGAAGACTACCAATGTCTATACGACTGTCATAGTAAATACAATATTAAGGGGCTAGAGAGGTGGCTCGCTGGTTACAAGCACTGCTCTTGCAGAGGGCCCAGATTTGATTCTCAGTACTCATGAAAAAACTCACAGCCATCTGTAACTCCAGTTCCACGAGATTCAAAGCCCTCTTACAGCCTCTGCAGTCTTTGCATGCACAGGATGCAAAGGCAAACATGCAGGAAAAACATCCAGTTTATATACAATAAAATATATTTAAAAGTAAATACAGCTTGAGATGCTTAGAGCTGGAAAACCCCTAGAACTTAGAGAAAGTGTTGGTGAACAAATTCTTCACCTTGTCAGTCAAATCCTTAGGTGGAGAAAAAAAACATAAAAACCTTCCCTAGCTGTATAACATTTCTTCCAGGTATGAGCTGAGTTGCTATGAAGGAGTAGAATATCTGTTCCATGATTTCACCCCAACAGTTCTACATCCCCATCCTAGGTATTTTCACAACATCTACGAAAAAGGATTCAATCTCATCAATATATTCTTTTCTCCATGGAAAGAACATGAAATCCAAGAAAATTTCTAAGAATTTTGGAAACACATACCGATGGTTAAGTTACTTAGCTAATGGACCAAATTATGAATGTTGGAGCAGAAGCATTCAGACAAACTCCCAGCTCTGTATTCCTATATGTTACTCCCCTGGCTTGTCTCCTAATCACCCCCCAAAACCAAATAAAACTACCACCCCCCAAAAAAAAAACTACAGGGAAAACCCCACATATTCTTCAACAGTTCTCTGAAATGGACAGAAACTGATCATTTAGAGAGCACAGAGACTGCTTGTTTCATCGTCAGATAAGAACCAGTATCTTAGGTCAGGAAAGAGCTATGTCTACTCTTCTTGTCTTCAACACTAGTTTGTAGTTTGCATACCCAAACACATTGTGCAAGGACTCCGCTATTCTCAAAACCCTGATCTGCCTAGGATTTCCAATTCTTCCTACCATCTTTCCTGACAATGTTGAAGACAAGGAAAATTAAAAAGTCCCCTTTTGAAGGTGAGAAGCACGGGCGGAGGTATTACACAAGTTATCTCTGACTTTCTTAAACGCAGTATCTTAAAAGTGGACTTTGGGGAGGTTAATGACATGACCCAACCCAACGAGTATCACTCTAACTGAAGATTTCAGCGTCCTTAATGCCTACCACATGCCCAGTGAAGAACCAGCTAGAAATGAGTCAAGCAGAATAAACAATAGGACAAAACTTGTCTGGGGCTCTCATTTTTCACTAGGACTATTACCCAGGAGACTGTGAGTTGGCTCCTGAGGGTCAAAAGCCAGTAGTTAGACATTACAGAACGCAGCAGAAGGGAGAGCATAAATCAAAGGCAAAGCAAAACAAAACAGCCTTTAATCTCCTTGGCTCAGCTCCATCTTGCTTTTATGCTTTCTCTCTTAATTTGTGTTTTCTGTTTTCCAGAAATTTCCAGACAGGGTGACGTCATCACTACATCTTTTAAAAGTACTTTTATAAGTGCTTATAAAATAATTACTGCTTATTGTAAGAAGACCAATAAAACATGATTTTAAAGAAGAAAACAGAGCATTTAAAAACATTTTTGACACGAACACTGTACACATTTAAGAGGGGAAAGGCTTATTCATTTGGTTGTGTGTGTGTGTGTGTGTGTGTGTGTGTGTGTGTGTGTGTGTGCTTGTGTGTGTGCTTGTGTGTGTGCTTGTGTGTGTGCTTGTGTGAGTATGTATGTGTGCATGTGTGTGTTCATGTGTGTGTTCATTTGTGTGCATGTGTTTTTGTGTGTGCCTGTATGTGTCTGTATGTGTGCCTTTATGTTCATATGTGTGTGCGTGTGTCCGAGTGTGTGTGTGTGTGTGTGTGTGTGTGTGTGTGTGTGTGTGTGTGTGAGACTCCTGTATGCGTCTATGGAGGACAGGCCTAGATGGTTCCTCTCTATCATCATTCTGATGTTCTACCTTAATTTTTCAAGACATGGTCTTTCACAAAACCTACAAGTCACTATCTTGATTAGAGAGGCTGGTCCATGTCCAGTGCTGGGATTATAGGCAGATACCACCATGTCTGGGCTCTCATAAGAAGCTTGGGATCTGAACTGAGGTCCTTACATTAAGTGCTTTACCCACAGAGCCATCTTCCCAGTCCCATATACAATTTTAAATCCTAGAATCACAATGTTTCTAATGATGATTCGAAGGTGACAAAGGGAGTCTGAAGTAATCCCAAACTGGAAATCAGCAGGTTTGTCACCTAGGTATCATCCATGATCTCTACGTCGATTAAGACCCAAGTCAATCTCACTGTCTCGTGGCCAGCAGTTTCTCTTATGGGAAAAACTAAGCTTGAAGTACAGTAAAGCTCCTTCCAAAACAAACCTCATTTGTGGTGGGTTATTTTTATTATTGTAGCCACTGTTATTAAAATGATTAACACATTAGAAGATGTATAGTATGTATGTGGCAAGGACTGAGATATGAGCAACATTCATAACATTCATAAATGTGGGAACATCATTGGGTCTCTAACATCCAGGTCCTGTACACTCACCACAGAAGGAACTTAATAGCATCTGAGGGGTTGGCTGTGACATCTTAGGGAACCACTAAAGGCCAGTCATAGCAAGAATTGTACTTGGTTTTTTTACTCATGCTCAGGGTGAATTGTTTTCCTGTATGGATTAGAATCAATTTCCATGGCTGAAGGGAGAGGGTCACCGGTTCCCCCATAGCTCTGCCTATAGATTCAAGCAACTGCTATGTAAAGAAAAAGCTTTATAAAATTAACAAGGACTATCAGCTCAAGAGAAGATGAGAGGAGAATGGGATCCCTTCCCAGCCTTTCAACCAAGATCAAATGGAGACGACAATACACCAACTGCCGTTCCAAAGAGGCTCGGTGCCCAATCTGCCCGAGAACGGGATAAATATCAATAATGGTATACTTGCAACTATCTTTTATTTCTGTTTATTTATGTCATTTTTACACTGACAGAGTCACCCTCTTAGGAATGAAATGACTAAATATTTCATCTCTTTTATTTTGAAAAAGGAATCCAAACTCTTTAGCCACAAGGGCCATGCTTGCTGGAGGAGGTGGTGAATATTTTGGGAAAACAAAAGTAGGTAGAAGCCTTAAGGTACCTGCCCATCCCTTCTGCAAGCTTCAACATGGCGATATGCATGAGGTCCGGTGGATAACTGGAAATCCCCGTATGCCTAACAGTCAAAAGTATTCCCCTGGCATGCTAGGGAAGAGTGAAGTCATATATATAAGAAACATCTTATTGAGAGAGTCTATATTGTCCTTCTTACACCCAAACTCCATAAAGGCACCTAACATTAACTTCAAATAATGGCCACTTTTCTATATCACATGCACATACTGTACAAGTGGGCATATGTGTGCATGTTTATTCTTAAGTGTGCCTCAAACACATAGGACCAAGTAAAGATGATCTGGGTGTGGCCTCCGAGGTGTTCTGGATGGATACTCGTGAAAACCATTATCTACTATCTGACCTCTTTGCCCTCCTCCAGAATCTCCCTAGAATTTTGAGTTTCAGATGACTCCCTTTGCATCAGCAGGATGTTGCCATTGCTCTGTGTCTGCTGCCATCTCAGGATTTTCCTAAAGTGGAGATGAAGGGCAAAGATTATCAGAGAAACCTCTGGAAAAGTAAAGAGATCATGCTACAAGATTTAGAAAACATGTAGCGTTCCATATACTATTGACAGCACCCTGTTGCAAGCCCTGGCCTCCTCAACGTTGGACTTTATTTGATATGATTTTTCTTTTTTCTTTTCTTTTTTTTTTGGGGGGGGGGGGTTCAAGACAGGGTTTCTCTGTATAGCCCTGGCTGTCCTGGAACTCACTCTGTAGACCAGGCTGGCCTCGAACTCAGAAATCCGCCTGCCTCTGCCTCCCAAGAGCTGGGATTAAAGGCATGCGCCACCACGCCCGGCTAGATTTTTAAAGGTATATCTCAAAAGTAATGTTGAATTTTACTCTAAGACTGTACTGTCAAGAGAAAAGTATGATTGTAAATTCTCATCATCTAAAAATCTCTAAAACTAAACTTTTAAAAATGTACCATAACTGCTTTGCATGCTTAGATTATTTAAATAATTATGTTGGGGCTATGTTTTATTTGGCTTCAAAAGATTTTTTTTTTTTTTTAAGAAACATGAAATGTCTACTTTCAATGAGCTCCTTCATACAGTGGCTATGTTACATCCAGAAGACAACTTATTGCTACGTATTTCCCCCTCTCTAACTCTTACACCCTTTCTGTCTCTTTTTCTGACATTTTCCCTGGACCTTGGAGGATGGTATATACACGTGATATATCAGTGGAGACATGGTTTTGTCTTCTTCAGTGGAATGGCCACTGATCAGTTTTCTCTCCTCACATAAATCACCTCCCAGCATGCTAGAGTAAGAAGCGCTAGTGAACGGAGTAGATCAGAGACAAAACAGAGACATATGATGTAGAGGAGGGCTTACTTGGAAGAGAGATTTTGGTGGGAAATGAAGAAGTGATAGAAAGGCTTCAATGCCTAATTTTCATCTTTAAATATATGTTGAACAATTAAGGGCTTTTAGGAAGTCCCTATACGCTGCTTTGAGGTTCTGTTCTTCTAAGTCCTAACTCGGAAGGACACATCTTTTCCCTTTTCTTCTGTATTCTTCTTTCAGCTGCTGGCCAGAACCTAGATATCCCTTTGCTGTACCCTGGCTTCTGGACTCTTTCTCTGAAGTCCCTCTCCCTCAGAGGAGGGAGATGAATGCAGCTGAATGTCATCATGGTGACAGGGTGCCACACCTAACTCAAATGGCATAGTCCCTTGCCTCTTACTTATGAATTTATAATAAACATCTAACTCCCTCACCAAAAGTTACTTTATTGCCTTGTTTCTATCCTATCAGATTTGTATACTACTAAACATTCTCACCCCCATAGGTAGCTACATATTTTTAGCCTTTGTGAATTCACACACTTCTGGGATTTTTTTTCTCTAGAATTGCATAAAAATATATAAGAAAGTATGATTATATCCACCTTCCACTTCTCCTTTCTTATTAGTTCAATATCACTTCACTCTCTTCTTGTCATAACTTCGTGTTCTTTTTTAAAAAAAATCTGACGCACTAAGGTCAATTAAGTTGAACTGGATGATTTCTGGATGGAAACTCCTCTTGTAGAGGAGCCGCTAGCAGCTGATGGCTGCTCAGGGAAATGAGAATCCTTCCTTTTTGAGGGCACTGGCTGGTTTCCATGATCTAGTGGATGTTGCCATGCCTCTTCATTTCTCTTTAGAAAAGTAAAATATATTGAAGATATGATTCAGCGCCTCCTATTTTTACACAAATGGTACCATGTCAACTCTCTTGCATGGGTACATCTCTGGCTTTTATCAGCCAATGCTTCCCAGCTTTCTTCCCCTACAAAGCACAGGACGCTTCTTCGTTTTCTCTGACAGCTCTAGGAGATTGTCCTTGTGAAATGACCATTCATTCAGCCAACACCTAATGGACGGCTATTTGTAATGAGGATATTTGTATGTTCAGAAAAATATGTGACTGTAGATCTGGAGATATCCCATGTAGACGTGTAGGCTCAGCAGGTGGTACACAACTAAAAACAGTGACTTTTCTCCTAGGATCCATGAATAGCCAAATAGTTCATCAGTGAAGGGTGGGGCTCCATGATCCTCTTTGGCATAGTCTATGACTGTTGTTGACAGAAGGATCAGTCTTATGCGAATCTGATACAGGTAACCACAGTTGTGGATTATGATGATAACGGTTCTCGAGGATGGCAGTTTCCCAGACATTGGCCCTGTCTTCCAGCTGAATGATGATAACGGTTCTCGAGGATGGCGTTTCTCAGCCATTGGCCCTGTCTTCCAGCTGAATGTACTTCTTGTTGAACTTTTGACACAGGGTCACTTACTGGACATTAAGTCTGTCATTAAGGTGGACTGTAGAATAAGAAGTCCCCACTGAATCCCCCTTTCTCATCACCTCATTGCTGGGGTTACAAGCATGCACTACCACATGCAGTAAGACCCAGGAATTGAACTCAAGTTTTTATACTTGTACACTAAATACTTAATTCTTTAATCCTCTCCCTACTCAGTTGCAGTATTCTTAACCCTTGTTGAACATATGTGTTTCAGAAAAGTTTCCAGTATTTCAGAGTGACTTTTTTTTTAAAGGGGGGACATATGAAAGGGAGAAAAGTCCAAAGACTTTTTACACACTAGAAAGCCATACCTCCTACTGATGAGACAATTACTAAGACAGTGTTCACTGGCTTTCCCAAAGGAAAACAGCTGCCCCTCTCTCTTATCTCATCAAAAAGTACCAGTCCATCTCAGGGAAGCCAAACATTAGCACACACACACACACACACACACACACACACACACACACACACACACACAAAAAAAAAACCTAAAGAAAAAAAAAATAATGTTGGCAAATTTCAGTTCCCACCACTAAAAATCCACAAGTTAGTTTCCAGGTATTTTTAGTTTATAAATGATGTGATTGAATGACAGTTTGTGACACAGTTTGTGATCACTGTTTTTCAAGAAGCAGTTATTGACATATGCTGGCAATGGCTGGTTCTTAGGAAAGAAAGCAATTGTTATGTCTGAGTGGGCATAGATTGGACTTCTACATAGGCCTACTAGGTTTCATCAGCAAATCTGCTACAGATTTCATCCCCAGATTCCGACAATTTTATCCTGGGAAATATGGATCAAGAGCAGGAGAGTGGATCGATAGAACTAGACGTCTCCATCAATGGCCTTGGGTTGTGAGCTAAAATGCATGCCTGAGTAACTCTAACTGGATTCGTCTGTGCATGAACAGAGGGGTTAAAACCTCTACACGGAGATTTCCTCACATTTTCTCAAGTTATTTAATTTTACCGTAGTTTATATTGATGAGATAAGAGGGTATTTGTGCATAAGTCAGTCTGATATATTGATTGATTTTATAGTGTCTAGGTGATAGTTAATCATTAAAAAACATTGAGCTGAATATTTCATCTGATTAGTTTTCATTTCTTTATTTTTTTCTTTCTTTTAAAATATACAGTTAATAGTAGATCTTATTTTGGGTACCTTATAGTAAGTCCTAATATTTAGCTGTATAGAAACCTAAAAGTCAAGTAGGGGAAATATGCAGATTCAATCATTCCAAATGATTAGTTTCTAGTTAAAGGACTCTTTTAGTCTATATAACACCTATGACTCAAAATCACTATGGAAAATCATAGTGTAAGTTTGGGGCATTTTTAACCAAGCAAGAACATGATTTCCATGAGGAATATTTTTTTCTAAATAGAGAATACATTTATTTCTACAGAACAGATAGATGCCTCTAAATCCTCCCTCATAAATGAAGAATATAGATTTCATTCTTGGCATCCCAACTACAGATTGCTCTTGGATAGAGAGGAATTGACCCCCTCTCGGAAGCTTCTTCATCTAGAAAGTTTACAAATAGACAAGATTGCTTTACAATTATATTATTTTTCATTAATAGTCATCCATATCTTGACTCTCAATGCATGAAGGATATTAGCTATAGCACTACTGTTTGTAAATAAAGGTCATCAGACACTGAGATCTGACTTTCTGAAATAAACACTCACGGTGCTTCCTCCACCCTATGTTCAAGCCCAGCACTGCTTAATGGTGAAGTTTGGCGATCACAGAGAACCAGGTAGGCTTTCCAAGCAGGCACATGGGTATACATTGATGGAAACTTTGAAAATTCCATATGGTTTGTTCAGGCAGAACCAACGATTTCAAAATGAACAGTGACAGATCAATTTTTAATGGTTACTCTATTATTTTTCTCTATTATGAATACTACTTTTTAGCAGACCATGAAAATTATGTTGACGTTTGAAAAGCATGTGATTAATTGTAACGGGACTAACATTCTGAGTGGAGCCTGTACCCAGGAAGGTGATACCAAGCAGGAGCCCCGGTTTGTGACATTGTTGGCACGCTGCAACACTTCTATTTTATTTTTTTAATCGACTGAATGTTAAAGATCTTAGGTGTGCCAGTGATGGATGGATAAACATCGGAGGCAGAAATGGCTGTAGGGATGCTGCTCTGAACACAGTGCTTCATTCAGCTGAAACCCACTCTCATTTTAGACATGCTCCTGAGAAGCCAGCATGGTCGGTATTGCTACCCAGGCTGGAAGGACCGATGTCTGCCTCCAGCATCTAGCTTTTACTATTCTCTCAGCGCTGATAGGGTGGTCCTTCAGTGTCACGGCACCATCACTAGGTGTGAAAGGGCCTGTGGGGAAACTGTAGTTTTAATTCTGCAGCACAGGCCTCTTGTTTAAACTGGATTCTGGAATGGTGATGGCCAACTGCAATGATGAACAATGAGATGAACTTTCTAATGGTAAATTGTCCAGATAATAGTTAAGTCCTGTAGGTTTAGGAATCTATGTGACGTTTAAGAGACTGCTGGTTCTGGACAGCTGATCTACTTGCTATAGTTTCTTTGATATTATCTCCATTTTTCTTTTTCTTTTTTCTTTTTTTTTTTTGGTTTTTCGAGACAGGGTTTCTCTGTCTAGCCCTGGCTGTCCTGGAACTCACTTTGTAGGCCAGGCTGGCCTCGAACTCAGAAATCCGCCTGCCTCTGCCTCCCGAGTGCTGGGATTAAAGGCGTGCGCCACCACGCCCGGCTCCATTTTTCATAACATTCATAATCAGTGTGTGTGTGTGCGTGTGTGTGTGTGTGTGTGTACTCACACACGTGCGAGAGAAGCAGGGCTTGTGAGATGAGCCAATATGCTAATATAATCAGATAGACCTTTGTGAAGTTGGATCCTCCATAACCCAGGTTTTTCAGTTGAACTTGGGTTGCCAGGTTGTGTGGCAAGCACTTTTGTCCACTGAGCCATCTGTCCAGTTGCCACCACTGAGCCATCTGTCCAGTTGCCGCTCCATTTTTGCTTTGACTCAAGAATTTGATATGTGGTATTTCTCCAGAAAGAAGAGCCTACTGAACTCACCTATGCAGGAGTTAGGCTTAACATGAAAAACTTGATGAACACCACATTCAAACTACCTTAGTCAAATGATGTAGTGTCCTATCCGCCAGAACTGTAAAACTTAGCATTTTACCTGATGATGTAAAGATGAGATAGAGAATGGATTGAGTCACTTGTACAAAACTGGACAGAACTGGAGACCACTGTGTCAGGTGAAAAAGCTAAGTATCATGTTTTCTCTCATTTTGGAGAACTAGGAAAAAAAACACACTGGGACCCAAAAGCCAAAGGGGGTGACTTGGAAGGTAAATGGAGAGCAAAAAGGAAGAGGGAAAGGGAAAATAAGAGAGAGTAATAACGTATGGTAATACAGGATGGATATTATCAATAACATTATAACGGCATACATCATACCATATATATATATATACACTACAGTGAAAATATTCCCTGTAGTCTGGTACAGGCATCCATATGTATGCCTTATTTCCTTTTAAGATGAGCAAGAGAAAGATAGGCAAATCTGAGATTGAGTTTCTATGATCCTAAAAGTAAGAATTTCAAGGAGAAAAGTGAAATGTATTTATGTAATTGAACCCTTATTTTATGGTCATGAGTTATTTCTGTGTTTGCCACCTGCTTTGGTCCTTCAATATTTAATGGTTCCATAATTTGGACTTGCCAATTTCTTCTTACATTTTTGTGTTCTTTCAAGATAAGTATGAACAAAAAGCTTAACAGCTGCATATGGAAAGAAATAATAAATGAGATTCCGGAGGGGGATTCAGGTTGTTGTGGTTTTTTGCATATTGTTTATGGACACTACAAATACCTATATATCTTAAAAGTTTTTGAGATATATTGTTATCTGTATGTATGTGTGCATCTCTGTGTGGGTCTATACAATGTGTATGTCAGTTCCTATAGAGGATAGAGGAGAGCATTGAATCCCTCAAAACTGGAGTTACAAGAGAAGAGGAGCTGCCAGTTACTGGCACTAAAAACCAGATGCAGGGACTCTGAAGAACTGGGGGCATTATTAACTGAAGGGCTGTTCTCCCCAGCCCCAAGATCCCAGCTGTTTGGTTGGTTGGTTGTTTGGTTGGCTGTTTTTTCGTTTTGGTTTTATAGAATTTTTATCCTAAAATACTATATAGTGCTGTTCATGAAGGGACATTATAACCAATGTCTAGATTATCAGGCCTAATAAATCCTCTCTGGGCATCTGAATGACTATAATTATTGTTTGCTCCATCAATAGACTCCTGGAACCCATGATGAGGTAGGTCCTACAGATTCAAAGAGGAGAGATCATCATGATCACACAGGGGGACAACAGAACACCAGAGAAGTCCCAGTGAGGATCCAGTCCTGATGGTGTAGTGGCCTCGAACCAGACAAGTGACTCATTGCAATGAACATTCGCCAGTACAGATGTGTGGACAAAAGGGTATATAGCGTGGGACACAGGGAGAATTTTTTTTTTTCTTTTGGTGGAGAGGTTGCAAGAATGGGGATGGGTACAAGGGGGTGGGGAGATGAGTAGAATTGGGGTGCGTGATATGTGATTCGCAAAGAATCAATAAAAATTTAAATAAGAAATACTAGTTTATTCTATTGTCCTCAGAATGTGTGGATAGTCATACTAGGAGATAATTTAGATTATTCTGGCTTACCATTTTTGCTTGAGCTGTGCGTAATCTTCACACACAGCTTAACATCCACACCTATTACTCTTGTGATAAAGATGAGACATGATAGAAAACTCTCTGGGCCCATTCCAAGGACTCTAGTTCCTATTGCTATTTAATGACACATCCCACCAGAAGTCCAAATCCTGTGATTCATTGAGTTAAGGGTCAGCTACTGTTAGTGGGCTTAGCTCCTACCCTGCCTGCCTGAGATGGGCAGTAAGGGAATGTGTCACTGTGATGTCCTCGGCTCTCTTTTGAATATCTAGGAGACTGTATTTTTCTCTTAGAGATTCAACCTTCCATGTTCTGATTTTTTTTTTTTCACTCAGTATTTTCCATACACCCTCTCCCTGGGCAGCCTGGAAAGTCATCAGTGGTGTGCATGTGAGAATCTGCTTACACAGGATGCCAACAGATGGCAATATTTTATCATTATTACACAGTACCAAGACCCTTCATCTGTTGACACCGGGAGCCCAAGGAGTCGGCTCTTTGGTGTGACACATGTCACCCAAGTTTCACCCCCCATTAACCATGCTGTTGTTTGTGATTGTTAAGCTGTGTGTCTCACCGTGTGTCACATTCTTGACTTCTACAAGGGCCCATTACTAAGTGGCATCGGAGCCTGTGACTCATAGAAGGTACCAGGCTTGGAAAAATAAACACTTGCACATTCGGCAGAGATTAGAGCCACTGGCTGGTAGGGGACTGGATGGCAGTTCATGGAAAAAAGCCGTTTCTGTGACTCATCAAGCCTACTGCTCTATCAGTGTGCTGCTGGAAGAAAGGCAGAGTTACCATCATGGAGCGATTCACATTCACAACCACAAGGCAAACCTTCATCCTGTCTATGGCGAGCAGGGCTTGGCCCATGGAACGAGCAGATATGCGGCTGATATTCCAAACTATCAAGAAAATTTGTGATCTCAAAATGAAGATTTCAGAAGAAGATGTTTATAATTGTTTTATCTATTTCCTCAAGATCTTTTCCTTACCTATCTACCAATCTCTTTCTTACCTATCAACCTATCTTCCTTGCGGCATTCTCTCTGCACCTCAAATCACGTTCTTTTCTTTGTTCTGTTACTGTTGGAGTCCTCAATCCCTCTGCCTCCGCCCCGGAACCTTCCCATCTTCACCTTTTTTGGTCTTTCCACCTCATCCTCAGTCCAGACTCGTTCTCTTCCCAGCATGCCTTGCTGGACTTCGATCCAGAAAAGGCATTCTGCGTCTTCGGGGTTGGCAGCAGGGGAACAGGATGATCTTGCCAATACCACCTACCCAAGGAACTGAATTTACAAAGTGAATCCCCTCCAGCCACCATGGGCTGTAGCCACTGCCAACTTTATAATTGTAAGTCGTCTAATGGTTGAAACTGGCCTGAGACTAAAGAAATTCAGGCAGACCAACGCTCCAGGTTGGGGTTTGGGAACGTTTTAGGGTTTCTCTCTGTACATGCAACTTTGGAGGCTGTATTTCAATTCTTCATCCCCTTTAGCAATTTGGCTCATTTTCTGTTTGTGCTTCTCTTTTATAATTTTTTTTTTTTTTAAGAAGAGAAATCTGGCTTTTTTTTTCTTCCAGGAAGGGAAGAGTAAAAGCCGAAGCTTCCACTAACCGTCTTCCCCAGACCGTCTACCCTACTCACTAAGGGGTCATGACCACATAGTCAAACAACCAAGGTCAGGGGGGTAGAAAACAGATGGGGACCAATGGCTTGCAGATCCCACACCTTCTTTTAAAAATCTGTTTCAAAAAAACAGGTTTCTGTGAAAGAACATTTCCGAAGGTGCCTTTATAAACACTCCACTTGGGTCCTGGGCCTCTAAAAAAAAGTGTTTTTGTGTAGAGCATTTGCTATCCAACAAGGTTTTATTGAATATCCCCCCCCCTTGTTGTTGTTACAATAATCCATGCTGATTATAAACCATGCTCCATAAAATGTCACCAAACACATCCACACCAGGCAGCACCACAGGGCAGACTCAAGCCGGAGCGCCTCGGACCATAAAACCTAGACCGCCAGGAACACGGCTACCATTTATTTCCCTGCAGTGGGCTTTCCCTCTGTCTCTCTCTAGGCAGATTTTCCTTGTGTTGAAAGGGAACCTCTGGTCAAAAGTCAGCAAGCAAAGTTGTAGAAAGCTTTGATAGTCAGTGAAGTGAATCATGGTTGCACATGGCAGCCGCATGCACCAATGGAGCTTCTTGCTGGGTGGACCTCCCTCGAAGAAGAGCATCCCCTGGTCATCAGTCAAAGGGGCCCCCAACAGTTAGGTGCAGCCAATGGCTTCACCAGCTCCACTGTGCCTGGGTCCCAATTGCCCTTTTTCCACAGGTATTGCTAAAACAAATAGCAGACACTATTTACTGGGTGTGATGCTTTCAATCGCATTAATCTAGCCAGTAAAAAAATTTATGGCTAATAAAAATTCCACCATGACATGGCTGATTGGAGGGGAGGCTGCGGGATGGAAATCCAAGCCACGCCTCTGCCCCTAGCTAGGCTTGTCTCAAACGCTGGAAGGAAGTAGGAGTCCGGGAAGAGAAAGACAGAAAAATCTCTGGGGTTGTTAAAACTAATTCAAGGGTAGATGGCTAAAACTCTTAAAGTGTTTAATAAGCCCAGACTCTGCTGTGTGATTGACTGGACACCTACCCTGAAAAGCTACGTGGGGAACGAACAGACATCGTCTTGCCTCCAGTGGAAAAACCACCCTAAGTTCCATCTAGTCTTATGATCACATGATTGTTTTCCTATACTAAAACACATATTTAGAATCCAATCAGCTTATAAAAAAAAAAAAAAAAAAAAAAGCTGGCGTACCTAGGGTGGGTGCGCCCCCTGTTTGTCTCTCTGGATTGGTGCCAGTTGGAGCTGTAGCCCTGAAATATCTGTCTCACGCCTGGCTGGCTTATGCTTACTGAACATGGCTTCAGTGGGTGTTGACGAAGATCTCTTAACACCGGTGAGTCATCTGTCCCTTTCCCAACTGAGAGACTCCTTGGTTCCCATAGTGTCCAAACCCTGCCTGCTCCATGGTTTCTCCCTTGAGTGGGCAGCTGATCCAATTATTTATTAATGATCACAGACCACACACAGCAATGAGGATGTTATTTTAATGAATTTATATTGGAAGTCCTGCCACTGGGGCCGAGGGCTTGATTAGCTTATTGCGGTTAATACTTCAAGTAGCTTATCCAATATCCATTATCCCATTCTTTCATAGTAATAGAACCCCAAACTTAATCCATGTGGCAATATGCCCAGCCAAAAGACTTGATTTGCAAACTCCCATATGCTAAGGGTGGCCAATAAGGTGTAATTTGGAAGCGGGAGGGGGTGTCTTTTGAGCAATATGGATTGGGCAGCAGTACTTGAGGCATGCGCTGGCTCTTCTGTCTCAAAATGCCTTGTACTTTCTGTGGAAAGTACAAACCCAACGAGTGAAACCCCAGCTGTCACCTAGGAATGTCGGCACACATGAGGGATGGATGTAACCTTTAAGAAAGGAGTTGCAAAGAGATGCCAGGGATAACCTGCCATTCTGATGACCCCATCCTGCCATTCTGATGACCTCATCCTGCCATTCTGATGACCTCATTCTAGAATCTGACCTCTAGGACACTTACTTCTGGGTTGTTTGCATTCAAAAGAAAAACTATATTTATGTTACACTTCCTTTCAATGCTAGGCTGGTAAGCATAGCCAAGGCCTTAGAAGTAGAAAAACTATTTACACCACCATGACCTGTGCTCCACAATTAAAGATTCAAATTTCTTAAAGAGGAAATCAATCTCGTTTATATAAAAGAGGAAGAGGATATCAGAAGCGCTCATGTATGTGGATGTCAGAGATAACCTTGCAGAAGTCAGTTTTCTCTTCTAGCACATGGGTTCTAGAGATTGAACTCAGGTGGCCAAGCTTGGCCGCAATGACCTTTACCTGCTACACCATCTCAATGGCTGAAACAATCTTGACTTAAACATAGCTGACAGTGGGATGTACTAAATTGATGTCGCATCTACAGTTGGAAAGATCTTTTGTGTCTGAGGCATCTCTCACTTTCTAATGATGTGCGTGACCCCAGACCAAATTATTTACAATTGACCCCCAGTGTTTGTGACTGAATAAAAAAATATCGACCTACTAAAACTATTGCCAAGACAACAGAGTGTTATTTCAAATAGTTACAGTAGAGAAGGGGCACAAGAAAGAAATTATTTTTAAGTATGTATTTGCATTTCTCTGCACTTACTTCTTTGTATGAGTGAGTATATGCCGTATGTGCAGGGGTACCCTCAGAGACCAGAGGACGATACAATACGGAATTCCCTGGATCTAGAGTGAGAGGCATTTGCGATGTGTCAGGCATGAATGTTAGGAATCAAACTCAGGTCCTCTGAAAGAGCAGTACTAGGTAACTCTTAACTCCTGAGCCCCTCGCCAGCCCCATGGATATGAAATTCTGTGTTCTTCTGTCTTGTATCTATTAGTTTGAAATTCTTAACTTGGAGTGTAGGAGATTTTGTGCTCTGCATCCATCTTTGAAAACAAGTTAAACATCTCTGGACAGCAAACATTTCAGCAACCCTTTCCCTTCCCTGGGTCCTCGATTATTTGCCATGACTTTCCCCTCCTAACATCTTCTCTTCTTTGTCCTTACAAAATGGACACAGCATACAAAACTGAACTGTGAAATAAGCCAACCAGCAAAATGAGACATACACCCAACGTGCCTTCCCCAGACATGTTTCATAAGATCATTACTTCATAAAGGCCAAAGGAAAATAAAAAACTAATTCAGTTTAGCCTGGAGATATGGCTTAGTGGGTATAATGCATGTCAGGCAAGCATGAGGACCCGAGTTCGAGGCTTAGAGCTCACATGTCTTATAATCCCAGAATTTGGAGGCAGAAGCTTGGATGAAGAAGCAAAGAATTCCTGAAAGACTTTGGGCCAACTATTGTGTAGGGTGCTGAAGTGAATATCAAGAGACTCTATCACAAACAACGTAGAAGGCAAGAGCCTACATCTAAGATCGGTATTTGCATGTTACACTTATATACAGGAACATAGACACATGTAGACACACAGATCACACATACGCATTCACACACACACACACACACACACACACACACACGCACGCACGCACACTGACCCACATGCAAGTAAATGATTTAAAAACAACCATCTTTCTTTAAGTTCAACCCTTGCTTTTCCTTCAATGCATATTTACTTAGTTAGTCTATGGTGTCTCTTCATCCTGGCCACAAAGTCCACAGTCACGATCAGGAATTCCTGGCCTTCTCTGAAGTCACAAGCCGTTGCTCAGTGAAATGCTGTGTCATTGCTCAAGTGTCAAGAGCACAACCCTTGTCTCAGACTCGAATGTAAGAACATGAAATCGGATCCATGCAGCTATGTGGCCATGGAAAAATTAATTGACATTAATTCATTAATGATCTTATTTTAAGATCAGATGAGCCAACGCACAGGAAGAAGACAGCATTAAGACGCACAGAATGCTCATCACCATGCAGGTCGTCACCACTTTCACCACCTCCCCTGGTAAGTAATTGTGCCTCACTGTTAGCAGGAACTCTAGAACTCTGCCGCTGCCACTCCCGTCAAACCCAACAGAAGTTTAAGTTTTCAAGGCTTAAGAAGACAAAAAGTTGACTTATCCAAGTCTTTTATTTCTTATCTCTCTAAAACATGTGAAATGATTTCCTTTAAGAAGGTTTGACAGAGCTGGTATAGCTTGTTTGGTAGCTTGCTTGTCTCACGTGTAACAGGCTCTTGCTTCAAGATCCAGCACTATATAAACCGGTATGGTGGCTTATATCTGTGATCCCAGCACTCGGAAGGGGAAAGCGGGAAGAGCAGTTAAAGTTCATGTTCCACTTCATGGTTTAAGGCCAGCCTGGGAGGCAGGACACCAAATTGCAACTCTCAGTCTCTCTCTCTCTCTCTCTCTCTCTCTCTCTCTCTCTGTGTGTGTGTGTGTGTGTGTCTGTCTGTCTGTCTGTCTCTGTCTGTCTCTGTCTGTGTGTGTGTGTGTGTGTGTCTCTCTGTGTGTGTGTGTGTGTGTGTGTGTGTTTTATTTAGGGGTTGAGGAAATAAACTGAGATTCACAAAAATTTTATATGTAAGAACTTAGGAAATGTTGTTAATTGAGTCTAGATTATATTTGTAGACAGATATTAATTTGAAATTCACCACAACTAGCTGCTGTGAAATCTTGTTCTGGGGTGCTCATATACCCTCTTCATTGCAACTGCAATGGCTGCCCCTCATGCTTTTAGGGAAACTAAAAGCTATGCTAAGTTTGTTAGGCACCCAACAGGGGCCATTAGCAGTGGTCATATCCATACCTACAAAGGTAGGTATTTTTCTTCAGTTATATATTTTGCTCATTTCTATGTCCATTAGAAAGAGAGGAGGGATCTTGGGGAGGGGGGTTGGGAACAGAGTGCACTGGGAAGGGAGGTAAAACAAGAGAGAAGGACAAGCAGACCCTCGGGAGTAAGAACCCAACAGTCCCTGCTTTGTTTACATGACCTTGCCAGGCCTAATTTGAGTTTCAACCTGGCACCTTGCTGCTGTCTGGAGGTACCACTTGAAAACCACACCCAGGCCTGGGATCCCATGGTACAATAATAGTCCCTTTGCCTTCTTATTTCTTCTACCTCTGACATAAGAAATAATCCGAGACAAGACCTCAAATTAACCAGAAAAATAAAGTTTATAATGAACAGTTTCAACCTGATGACTTGTAGCATTTGGAATCAGGACTGCCCTTCCTTCAGAGCAGGAAGTGATTTTGCTAATGTGTGTGAGCCATTCCAGGGCAAGGAATGGACAGTGGGAAAACAGTACATATTCTTTCTCCCTTGGAGGACAATGGAAAAGAGTGGTTACCCCAGAATTCATGGAAGAAGGCTTTCACCAAGGAAGAAGAAATATTATAAATATTTCTTTCCCTCCTGAGAGCTCAGAGCCTCCGTGTACAAGAGTCATGCCAAGAAGACACCCCTTCTCAGACTCTCATGGTTCCCCTGATGGCTCTTATCTAGAAACTTAAGATACATCTGAATTTGACTTTGATAAAGACTTTACTCTGGAGGCCAGGCACTGCTTGTTAGAGACTATCCTGAACTGATCAACTGGTCAACAAAGAAAACCATCTACATCCATTTCTAAGTGAGGGTGCCATGTTCAAATGCTCTCCTGACTTAAGAAAATTGCCATGTTATTAGCCTGTAAGAACGCTAACTCTGGTTATTGAGTAATGGCAGGAGTGGTTTACTTAACTCCACAACTAAGTGGAAAACTGGAGTTAGGTATCATTTTCTTCCACTATAGCTGTGGCCAGAAACACCAGGCACAGCAATTCTGTGTTGCTGAGTCACCATGGTATTCTATGGGACTCTGACATTGCCTGAAGTAGCCTAGACTGTTCATGAGGCTAGTGAATGATGATGGAAATTGAGAGTCCTTCTAGGACACAATAGAAATACAAAGCATGCATAAATTGCCATTCTATTAGGAAAGAGATAACCTTTGAGCCTTTTGGGCTGGAGGTTTGGTAATCACAAATCACGGCAATCACAATTCACCTGAGGTCTCCCCCTCACTGGTGCTTGTCATTCCTCTTCTGCGTACCCTCCCAAGACACCCACACAAAGCTAAGAATCCGCTCCTCTGCCAGACTGGGACACTAGTGACCACATATCAAACCAGTTCCATCTGTAATCATAGCTTCGTCTACAAGTACCAAACGGTCTGCAAACGTCAGCGAAATGCTAGACAGGCCTGGCCTTGGTACTGGGCTGGCGGCAGAGGTTGCCCACAGTTGTGGCAGCCTTACCAAGGGAGCGTTCTCACTTGCTGAGGAGGTCTTAGATGGCCAGCGCTTTCAGAAGCAGGAATGGAGGAGACGGCAAAGACAGGGGAGGCATCTCGAAAGATAAGAGCTGTGAGATAAGGACTCTATTTTTGGTTCCCCCCAAACACAATTTTATCTTTGTAGAAATGTAATATTCTGAAGATTTGGACTGAAGCCCACTTATTCCTCCAAGGGATTACTGTTACAAAGATCTCTGAGATTTTATGTTAAAAGAAAACGTAACAGAACTGGTACTTTTGCCACAGTCTAGGGGTGTAGCCAAACATGGGTAACAGTGCCAGAGAATTGAGAAAAAGTGTATTTGCCATGAAAAACTGAACACAGAGAAAAGGCCCTGGAACAGTTTTTACTTGTTAAAAGTGCGGGTATTGAAGTGGGCAACATGGCCGTGGGTGCCAAAAAAGTGGATATGGTTTTGTAGGTACTTGACTACACCTCAATAGGCTCTGTCAATAATTGTCTTTCAGTTTTGCTGTTATGAAAGCAAAGACCTGGTCAGTGTAATGAAATGAGGCCAGAGAAAAAGAACAAGACAGAGAAACAGTAGGCATTCCTGATCTTTAATGCTAAAAGTAATGAGTCCAATATCCAGTCTCTAATGGATCTAAATGATCAGTAGCCAACACCTTTATTTTAAGAGGACGTGGACACCTCTTTCCCTTTTGTGATAGTCTCATTTAGGAAAAAAAAATCTTTCAGGAATACAAGGACAGTTTGGTTGCTAGATAAATGGAGGTAATTTACATTTATAGCTCGAAAGTCTGGCAACCCTAAATGTGAAGGCTTTGGTTAATGAATTAATAGATATTTAGGAGGACAATGGGAAAGGCAAGATTGACCACAAGGAAACTGTCCTATGTTTCAAAGGTGTTTGTTTAGCGTCTCTATAAGGAATCCTTGTTTTTTCCATATCCCCCTCTTCATCTCTGGGCTAAAGTTGATTCCCTGAAAAGGTTAATAGACTGACTCATTTTTAGATAAAAGAAGAAGGTTAAAATAAAGCCAGAGTGCATAAAGTTTTTGGTTTGAATGTTTTATTTCATGGACCAATTCTAGGCATACGTCTAACCATTTAGCACACATGCTTTGGAAATTGCAAAGCATAATGCATTTTAAAACTCAAATACCTGTTAAAGGCCCACACTGCTCTCTCAAGTTATTATTCATGCTTATATCTTAATGGGTTCCACAAATCACTTCTTTATTTTTCCTGGTGAATACTGCTGATGCTTACAAATGAGTATCATTTACCACCACCACGGTCCCCACCCACCACCTCCATCACCTCTTCGGGAGCCAGAGCCCAAAGCTATAAATATAGCATACTGCTGTTAGGAGGCTCCCTCTCTGCTTTGCTTTGTCCCCCCCAGCACATAATGGATTTCTCTTTTTACAGTTTTATAAGAATCAGTTAATCATTGGGTCACCCATGATTTGAAAGTCTTTCATTTAAAATCATTAGACTGAACACATTGAAAAAAATACAAAGAGCAAGTAAATCAAGAAAAAAATTACAACAAGTTTTTATGGAGTATGGGTGGAAAGGAAAAAGTGATCTAGGCTTAATTACATAGGCTTAGTCATAAGATGCAGGAAGCAGTCATTTTAAAAAGCCCAAATGGAGCTGTGTTTTGTGTGTGTGTGTGTGTGTGTGTGTGTGTGTGTGTGTGTGCATGCGCGTGCACGCGCTGTGTGACACTTCACCTTGTAAAGTCCTTCACATGCAACGATAGAAATCACACTCTTTTGGAAGGCTCAACTGTTTCAAAATCCTTGCCTGCATTGCCATGAAGAAGAAGGGCTGCACAGGTGACAGATGCTGCAAATCTGTGTGTAGACTTCCAGGGCTTGGGGGTGGGGTAAGAGAAACAAGATGACCTGATGAGTCTGGGTTTCCTCTTTCTCAGTATATCTCTTTTATGCCTGCTTGCTGACTCACAGGCTTAGCCGAGGTTTAAATGTCCTAATCCTGACTAGCTCACAGGACATTCTGAGCACTTCTTCTACAGCGCCAGTCAGTCCTACCCACCACAGTCAAGTTTCTCCTTCCACCACTGAACAGTGGTGTGTCTCTTACACTCAGTACTCCACAGGTCCAGTGGGATTTTCAATCATGTGCACTGTTTCGGCTACCCCATAATGGTCACTCTCCCAAAATTGTGGTACACATCCTAAAGGTGGACTTGTGCAGAGATATGAATGCTTTGCTTTGGAGATTGTAGATATAATGCAAAAGCCTCTGTCTATACTCTAGTAAGTAATAAAGTACCTTTGGCTCACACCTTCTATCTCTATAAAAAATGTAGGGCCATTAAACTTCAGGATACTGTGGGTGTAATTTGAGAATAATGCCAATGTATATTTGTTTGGGGAAAATAATAATAGTGTTATTATTTCAGTCAACATGTCCTATATAAGCCAATCTGTACATCCGAATAATAAGATGAAAAGTCTAATGTCAATCTAAAGGGCTATTTAGCAAATAAGAGAGAGGTGCGCATTGTGTATTCATATGTACGATATATGTGCATCTGTTCCCTACATGTATGTGTGTGAGTATAAGTGCATGCATGCTTGTGCATATGAATGTGAGCCTATGTGAGGGATTTACTATTAATAAATAGGCACACATAATTACAGGCCCTGGCTAGTCAAAAGTCTGTAGATCAAATTGCCGTCTGAAAATAAAGTTAAAACATAATGATGTCACAGTCTTAAGCCTCAAAGCCGCTGTGTAGGCAGGACACTCAGGCAGAGTTCAGGGTTACAGCCCTGGTATAAGACCTTCTATTTCAGCAAACCCTACTGTGTGCTCGTGTGTCCTTCAAAGGACCAGATAAGCCTCATTCGAGTAATCAAGAATGTCAACATCTCATCACAAGTGTCAATCACATCTGAGGAATAGCATTGCAGCATGCTCTACATTAGTGTTTGACCAAAGCCCTGCTATACCGATACTTAAAGGTAGTGTGTCAAACACAGACGCTTTATCGCTCACTAAGATATAGGTACTGGGAAACAACCTTCAAGATCAAAGCCTCCTTACACAAACCCATGATCCAATAACCACCCACTGCTGGGCATGAGCACCAAGAAAGCTACAATTTTATTCCCTTTCAAACATCCCCGTTAGGCTGAGCTTGAATAGTTTTTCAATCAGGTGAACCTTGTTTGGAGGGAATAGAATGGCCATCTTGGTCCAGGGATGATAACACCAGTGCAAGGGAACTTGTGGAGCCCACCTCCAGCAGAAGGACAGAGCATCAAGTGAGGGATAGGCTTGCCATCCCACAGTCAAAAACTCTGACTCATGGTTGTTCCTGTCTGTGAGAACCGAGGGGACAAAAATGGAGAGGACCCTGAGGAAAATGAGGTTCAGCAACAGGCCTAAAATGGGATCCAGCTCAAGGGGAGGTCACAAGGCCTCACACTATACTGAGGCTGTGGAATGCTCACAAAAGGGGCCCTAGCATGACTGCCCTCCAAAAGGCCCAACAAGCAGCTGAAAGGGTCAGATGCAGATAATTGCACACAAATAATGGACAGAAGCTGGTGATCCCTGTAGTTGAGTTAGGGGAAAGCTGGAAGAAGCTAAGGAGGAGAGTGACTCTGTAGGAGGACCAGCAGTCTCAACTAACCTGGACTCCCAAGATCTCTCAGACACTTGACCACCAACCAGGCAGCCTACACCAGATGATATGAGGTCCTCAACATATATACAGTGGGGAACTGCCAGGACTAAGGGCTAGGTGCATCAGAGAAGATGTGCCTAGCCCTCAGGAGACTGGAGGCTCCAAGGAGTGTGGAAGTCCAGTGGGGTGAGGGATGGGGAGAGTAGGGAGAGGAGGGGAGTAGGTCTGGGATGTGGAAAAGTCAGAGGATGGACAGGGAGGGAGATAAAATCTGGAATGTAAAATAAGATTAAATATTTTTTTTAAAAAAATCACACAAAAAAAGAAGAAAAAAGAGATATCACTTCAGGATAAAAATTACCCCAGGAATCAGCATGCATGTCACAGTGTTCAGTCTGAGGCTGGATGCAGAAACAGACACTTGTTTTTCTTTCAGATACACTGAAAAATTCTACTACGATGACTTAAACAGATATGTGTGGCTTAGTAGTGTGAATACCTGACGACAGTAATAACATGCGAATGTTCAGCCATTCCCCAACACTATCAGGTTGCTATGGGTAAACTGAAGGACTATATGTTGAGAATGGTAGAATTAGATTAACCTCTCATGGATCACCTGCCCAATTGCCTCAGGACTTCCTGGGTTCTACTTGAAAGAGCTCCCTCTCAGGGACTACTCTAGACATGCATCAATGAGTTCACATTCCAATCAGATCCCATGGAAAGGGGTATGCACGTTTAAAAAGCAAGAACTTTAACGTACACAGAGTACTGTCTTAGGTAGGAAGTACTGTCTTACATCATTTCTCTCTTTTAATATCTGGGATGTTTTCTGCCGTTGAAAGCAAAACTAAGGTCAACAAGCTTTATCTCTACGTTAATTGAATACCCACACTGAATGCAAAAGGCTGTCAGTACTTGGGCTGTGTTTCAAGTCCTTAATCTCTTCTCAACTCTCTTTTTATGTATTTCTCTTCCCCCCTGGGTAAACGGGGAATCCCCAAAGGAAGTTCAAATTTCACAGGACTGAGATCAAAATTTCCTAACTGTGTTTCTAAGTCAAGCACTCATCGTAAAAACCCTGAGAATGAAGTGGTTAGAATCAGACTTTGCAAATCTAGTGAGTTTGAACTCTGTTGGGGTGTGCATTGAAAAAAACAGGAGTGTGAGTAGTAATGTAAAGTATCTTTCGTCAGCCTAGTCAGCCTTCAGTATCAGTAATAAATTTAGTGTTCGTGAAATCACATGCCCTTTGAGGCTCCATGCCAGAGAATAGAACCAGGGGAAAATGAGCGATAAAGAAGAGATGAAGGATAAAAATTGAGGTGAGAGGTGTCAAAATGAGAGCCACTTTCATGGTGTATATCATCTGCAGAAGGAGACCTAAGAGAAGTAATATTTTTAAAGTGCTTTAGCAGGGACCTAGATTGACTAACCTTGGCCTTTGGATTCAGACATACCAAGCCTTGAAATTCATTCCAGTTTCTTAAGTGTGTCTTCATCAACCACTCTGTGTTGGTTTTCTTCACTAAGAAGGTCATCACAGACATAGCCTAGAGTTAATTAAAGGAAATTAGGGACGAGATACCCATCACAATACACAACCTAACAGGGGCCTCATTAAAGGGTGGCCCTGCTACTATAATTAGATGTGAAGTTATGTCTAAATCCTGACTGTGCTGTTTAATCCTCAGAAATTAATTTCTTATAAAGGCACACCATGCACAACGATACAAAAGGAATGAACTGGATTCTAGCAAAAGTTGTCCAATTTACAAAGCTTCCCTAATAAAGGCTGGGAATGATAGCTGTGTAAATGATATGGTCATAATAAATATTATAGCCCCAAAATGTGTCTAGGTTTTTCACTGGTAACATAAAACAGTAAATATATACTTGTTATCTCTATGATCTGATTAGAGGGATTCTTAATTTAAGAAACATTTGACTGCTTCGGTGGGTGAAAGATGAGATTGTTCCATGAGGTCAGGAGTGACAGGGAAGACTCTAATAAGCATAACAGACTGACAGGGAAAGGAAATGAACAGTTGTCACAAATTCCAAATTGTCTTTAAAAAAAATCATATATGATAGTCTTCTAATACCACTTTTAGATACTGGGGGCTCTGTAAGGAAAAAAAATTAATATTTTCAAACAACACCTTATTATTTATGGCTTATTTTGACCAAGGATGTAGATAAAATGGGAGGAAAATTAAGAAAAATTTGAAGTCAGGGTCGGTGCTCTGAGGAGCTGACAGTGGGATGAGTAACCTGGCATAGGAATGGTTTCAGAGAAGGGAGAACTGAATGCTGTCTAACAGGGAGAGGTGACTGGGCAGGGTATTGCTTGGAACCGTTGGCGTAGTAATGGGAGAGCAATAGTAAACGGCAAGAAGGCTCGCTTTCCACACGGTTCTGGTCTGGGTTAGTCAAAGGGTTATGGAAGTGTTGTTTATCCGAGTGCCCAGAGAAACACCATTCCATCAATCTGGCTTCTCAGGGAGTCTTCAAGAAGGAAACTGCCTTTTCCAAAATAATCTTTTCCCTAACCAGGACTCATCCCAAAGTGAATAATCCAACCATGTAATGCTCGTCAGCTTTCAAGAATAGATCATGAGGTATCACCTCAGATGGACCCCAGATGATAGCGATGTCATAGTGAACAAACAGAAGCAGGTTAAAATTTGACAGACTGACATAGTGTCTTTTCTCTGGAGTGATTTCTGGAAAAACCTCAATGTCTTGGACAAAATATGGAAAGTTGTTCCTCTGCCCTTTTGTTGAAAGAGTTTGTTAAATTAATTAATTAATTAATTAATTTAAATACTCAAGGCCTTCTTAGACCAACGTATTCTATTATTGTCTTATGTGGTGTATGAATATTTGTGAAATTCAATAAAAGAAGGAGGAGGAAGAGGAGAAGGAGAAATATGAAAATTCACAGCACTAAATGCTTTAAATTTAAAATTTAAGTCCTGATATTAAAAAGTCAAAGGGACAAAATGAGGCTAACATTTAAAAGGATGTGAAATGTGAAATGTTTGTATCTGTAGGTAAGCAAAATAATGAAGCTTTCTGGCGACTAAATAGCTTTCAATACATACAATTCTATAAAATTTAGAGTCTCAGACAAAGGCAGTTCATGATATTTTACTATTATTTAGTAGTAGTAGGAGTTGGAGTAGTAGTAGTTTTTTGTTGTTGTTTTTGTTTTGTTTTGTTTTGTTTTTTTTGTAATAGTAGTAGCAGCAGCAACAGCAGCAGTATTGTTCTCCAGTTAGAAAAAGTATGTTTCCAATGACATGTATGTTTTCTTATGTTCAATTGCTTTTATAACTAGAATCTGTTTGTGGCAATTATAAGTTTGTCTTATGCTGAGAACAATCTTCTTATCATAAAACAAATAGATTCTGGGTGTGGGGAGGCATGCCTACAAGTCCAGTCATAAGAGAGTGGAGGCAGGAGGATCACAGGTTTGAAGCCAGTGTCAGCTGGGGAGGAAAACTCTTGTTCCAAGAGCAAAATAAAAGAAATAAAGAAGCAAATAAGAGAATTTCAAAAAGGAGAACAATCTGAAGGAGAGTAAATGAGTCAATAAATAAGTGTGTGTGTGTGTGTGTGTGTGTGTGTGTGTGTGTGTGTGTGTGTGTGAGAGAGAGAGAGAGAGAGAGAGAGAGAGAGAGAGAGAGAGAGAATGGGGGATATATGCTTTTCATTTATGAGGAAAAACATGTATTTCTAAGAAATAAGTAAAGATCTAAAAGAAGAAATGAAGCTACAAAATTAATTAGAATTAATTAAAGCCTGCACTTAATTAAAAAAAAAACTGTGACAGTATAAAAAGAAATAAGATTTAAAATTTCAATGGAAATAAAAAGAATGAATGAATTAGTGGTCATTGGACATTTATTACCTTTTGGGGTTTACATTTAAATATGTCCTTCATCTGATTGAAGTGAAAAACCCCCATGAAGATGGGCGTTTTTCCCAAAAGTAAAAGTACAAAGTATTCTAACCCACTGTCTTGACACCTTGATACAAAAAACAAGTGGAAATTTTAAACAGGCATGAGATTTAAGTCTGTGAAAACTGGGGGTCATGGGTAAGGTCAGAGTGATGTTTGAACTTGACCGCCAGTTTGACTCATCTAAGAAATACCTAAGAATTAGTGAAGCATCCCGCAGGGTGTGCCTCTAAGAACATTTCAAGACACACTTAGATCATGAGGCCCTATCATAATCAGCGGGCTAAGTGGGGGATCCATAAGAAGCTGTCATTCTTGAGAGCTGCTCAGAGGACTTGGGACCTAGGTGAGAGAAATAGACCACTGCACGTGTCCTTGAGACGTTTCCTCTTCCTGTCTTTTGTTAACCTTCTCTCTCCTTCCTGTTCATCAGGAAGCGAAGACCACTCTTTCTCTCTCCCTCTCTAGGCTGTAAGTTTCTACTCAAGAACATGGGGCTGTGCCCTGAATGATGTTAAACTATAACTCAAAATAAACTTGTCATAAGTCATTTTTGGATTTTTGTTAGAGTGATATGGAAAGTAACTAATGTAACCCGTCAGAGCCCAAAGTAAAAATAAATTTTTCAATTTTTCAATTTCAAGATAAGTTTTTATTTAGAGAAAAATGCATGTGTATGCATATATATATATATATATATATATATATATATATATATATGAAAATACAGAATTATTTTTTTGCATATTGTTTGTCTGGAGACACTGACCTCTGATTTTGTTTGTATTTTCTTTATTCATAGAAATCATGTATAAATCATGAGTTATTCTTTCCTGCAATACCTTTCAACAACACAGTTTCAATATTTAATGAAACCTGTGTAATCCATATCCCAACACTTTTAAAGAATGTATAGTCATGGCCTGAGGAGATGGCTCAGCAGTCAAGAACACTTCCTGCTCCTGTAGAAGACTAAGATTCCATTCCCAACACCAACAAAAGGTTCATAACCATCTGTAAATACAGTCCCATGGGATCCATACCCTGCTCTGCTCTTTGCAGACACTGCATGCATGTAGTGTGCATACACACATGAGCGGAAACATCCATGCACATAAAATAAAAACAACCATTGTAAAGGGAAAGAAATAAATATCTAGCTAAATGCAGATATAGATGGCTAATGGCTTCATTCCTAAAACAATATGCAGATAAATATAGAATGAGTGTCACATACAGGGGATAGCTGGGTTGGAGAGATCACTCAGTGGTTACAAACAAGGGGATGGCATATGTCATCAAATAAATCACTGACTTTCAAAACTGTTGTAGCTTTTATCATAAAAATGCCTGTTTTAAGCCACATAGTAAACATTGTCTTTATTATAAAGAATAAGTCCATGTTTTCATGTGCTTCTCAGCCAGTCAGTATTCCTCAGTTGAGAATTCTTTGTTTAGCTCTGTGCCCCATTTTTTAATGGGGTTATTTGATTTTCTGGAGTCCACCTTCTTGAGTTCTTTATATATATTGGATATTAATCCCCTATCTGATTTAGGATTGGTAAAGATCCTTTCCCTATCTGTTGGTGGCCTTTTTGTCTTATTGACAGTATCTTTTGCCTTACAGAAGCTTTGCAATTTTATGAGGTCCCATTTGTCAATTCTGGATCTTACAGCACAAGCCATTGCTGTTCTATTCAGGAATTTTTCCCCAGTGCCCATATCTTCGAGGCTTTTCCCCCACTTTCTCCACTCTAAGTTTCAGTGTCTCTGGTTTTATGTGGAGTTCCTTGAACCACTTAGACTTGACCTTAGTACAAGGAGATAAGAATGGATCAATTCCTATTCTTCTACATGATAACGACCAGTTGCGCCAGCACCATTTGTTGAAAATGCTGTCTTTTTTCCCCTGTATGGTTTTAGCTCCCTTGTCAAAGATCAGGTGACCATAGGTGTGTGGGTTCATTTCTGGGTCTTCAATTCTATTCCATTCATCTACCTGTCTGTCACTGTACCAACATCCTTAATCATCAGGGAAATGCAAAGCAAAACAACCCTGAGATTCCATGTCACACCACTCAGAATGGCTAAGATCAAAAATTCAGGTGACAGCAGATGCTGGTGAGGATGCTGGTGAGGATGAGGAGAAAGAGGAACACTCTTCCATTGTTGGTAGGATTGCAAGCTTGTACAACCACTCTGGAAATCAGTCTGATGGTTCCTTAGAAAATTGGACATAGTACTACCATAGGATCCCACAATACCTCTCCTGGTCATATATCCAAAAGCTGTTCCAACTGGTAATAAGGACACATAATCCACTATGTTCATAGCAGCCTTATTTATAATAGCCAGAAGCTGTAAAGAACCCAGATGTCCCTCAACAGAGGAATGGATACAGAAAATGTGGTACATTTACACAATGGAGTACTACTCAGCTATTAAAAACAATGAATTTGTGAAATTCCTAGGCAAATGGATGGATCTGGAGGGTATCATCCTGAGTGAGGTAACTCGGTCACAAAAGAACTCACATAACATGTACTCACTGATAAATGGATATTAGCCCAGAAACTTAGAATACCCAAGATACAATTTGCAAAAACATGAAACATAAAAAGAACGAAGACCAAAGTGTGGACACTTAGGCCCTTCTTAGAATTAGGAACAAAACACACATGGAAGGAGTTACAGAGATCAAGTGTGGAGCTGAGACAAAAGGATGGACCAACCAGTGACTGCTGTAGCCGGGGATCCATCCCATAATCAGCCACCAAACACAGACACTATTGCATACAACAGCAAGATTTTGCTGAAAGGGCCCTCATATAGCTGTCTCATGTGAGGCTATGCTAGTGCCTGGCAAACACAGAAGTGGATGCTCACAGACAGCTATTGGATGGAACACAGGGTTCCCAACGGAGGAGCTAGAGAAAGTACCCAAGGAGCTGAAGGGGTCTCCAACCCTATAGGTGGAACAACAATATGAACTCACCAGTACCTCCATAGCTCGTGTCTCTAGTTGCATATGTAGCAGAAGATGGCCTAGTCGACCATCATTGGGAACAGAGGCCCCTTGGTCTTGCAAACTTTATAGGCCCCAGTACAGGGGAATGCCAGGGCCAAAAGGTGGAAGTGGGTAGGTAGGGGAGCAGGGTGGGGGCTGGGGTAGGGTATAAGGGTTTTTCGGCATAGCATTTGAAATGTAAATGAAGATAATATCTAATAAAAAATTTTAAAAAAGAATAACTCCAAAAGAAAAGAATAAATTTCTAAAATGGAAGACACCTACATTCAGTCCCCAGAAAATCCTAAATCATTTTGGCTATTTACTTAACACATGGTCTTCTGCTTTGGTTTGCCTGGCCTCATCCGTTATGATACCTCTTCTCCAGGTGCAACCATTAATACTGTTCCCTTTATTTCCCAGAGAATCTCTGTTTAGATCAGGAAATATATGTGGCTATGCACCTTTAAACAGTATGTTGTATAAATTATGACCTTACAATTTTATTTTTCTTTATTTTTGCAAACCAATAGTATTAAGTAAACAACTCAATATTATTAATTTGGTATCTACTATGCATATGCATAAGTGTATATTATGGACATGCATTTTATTTTATCATAGTTAATGAGATACATATATGTAAATAAGTAATGAAATTTACTCTGATACTCTTATACTGTCATCCATGTGTAGATATTTTTAAAGAACTTATTACATATATACATACACATATACATGAGTGATAGTCCTCACACATCTCTGAATGTGTACATTATTAATCAGTTAAGAGTTTCATTACTTGATGATCATAATTATTTTCTATGAGAAGCTTCTGTAAAAGACTCAATATCTACCTTAATTAAAACAGCTTTTATTTGGTCCAAAGAAAGCATGTGCTTGAAGGACATGCATGTTTGTTCTTAGGCTCTGACAACCATTCGGCTCCTCTCCTCTCCTCCTTGAGATCCTTGAGAATTTAGGAGCCTCAGCTTTCTTGTGTTAATAATCTCTGTGTCCCTAAGCTTGCAGTAAAGCATGTTGGACTGTTTTAGACATCTAGTAAACGTTTATGACCTCCTAATAACCATTGGGGAAGTGGTTCCTCATCTTTGACTCATCACAATTACAAAACCAGAATTTACACATGGAAAACAATGGTTATTATTTTGAGATGAACATGCTTCATGATTCATGTACAGATTCTGATAAAGTTGTCTCTCAGTCTTACTGACACTTAAACTTGATAAGTTCATTTGTCATCTTAATTGATTCTGCTCCTTTCGTGCCTGAATTTTGTTTTTGGAGATTCTCCTAAGAGATCTAAATAAGAGGTTGAGAAAAAGAGGAGTAGAGGATTGGCCCATCAGCTCTGAGAGGACTGTTATATCAAAGAGGACTCCATGTCTTTATGGATTTAGTTTTTCCTAATTTGTTTCTTGGTGTGTGTGTGTGTGTGTGTGTGTGTGTGTGTGTTTGTGTGTGTTTGTGTGTGTGTGTGAATGTGTGTGTGTATGTGTGTGTGTGCTTGTATTGTTTGTTTTTTTCTCTTTTTGCATTTTTGCTTGTTTGTTTTGTTTTATTTCTGAGGAAAATGAAAAATGACTTTGGATGAGTAGGGAGGTGGAGAAGATCTGGGAAGAGTTGGGGAAATGGCAAAAAGTATAATCAAAGCACATTATATGAAAATAATGGCAATTAAAAAAACGCTTTTCCTTTTCTTTTTTTTTTTTTTTTTTTTTTTTTTTTTTTTGGTTTTTCGAGACAGGGTTTCTCTGTGTAGCCCTGGCTGTCCTGGAACTCACTCTGTAGACCAGGCTGGCCTCGAACTCAGAAATCCGCCTGCCTCCCCGAGTGCTGGGATTAAAGGCGTGCACCACCACGCCCAGCACACATTTTCAAGACTCCAAAGCAAGTCCTGTATTTGTAGGCTTTGAGAAGCAGCACACAATGTTCTTGCTCTAAGTGATAGTAATATACTAGAAACCATGAAGAATGCAGTATGCATGTGGGAAAATAGAATACAGGACATAAAACCAGAGTGAATTGATTTTCCACTAATACTTATATAGACAAGTAAGGCTAACAGGTATATTTAGGTTGAACTATAAAAGATAAACCAAAGAATAATATCACATACACACATACACACACACACACACACACACACACACACACATACACACACATACACACACACTGGCACATATGTATACACACTGTACTCTACTTGGCTAGAGGGATTGGGTGTGGCTAGAATACTTATCATGGTTATTCTCCAAGCAGTTATTTCTTTTTTTATAAAACAGGTTAAGCTAATACTTCAATGTCCTCATTAGTAACTTGAACATCTTAAGACTGTCCATAGGGGGAAATTTAAGTTAAAGTAACTGTCTTTGAGATACACTAACACAGTTAATCATGCAGATAAAGCCTCACCCTGCAAATAAATTTCATGTCACTAATGCCTGGACTGGTATACAAGGCATAGCGTAACCAGGAGGTTCAAATGCTGATCTTTTGTCAAACTTCCAATCCTTGCAGGATAAATAAATAAATAAATAAATAGCATATGGCGATGGCCTTGGAAGACACTAAATGGGAAATTAGACCTCAAGCCCAAAATACTTACATCAACAAAGAATGTTTCATTGATTAATTAATACTCTCTCTCCTTATTTTACTTAAAACATTTTCTATATAATTTCTACTTTCCTCTTGAACATATTTTTTTACCATAAGGACAAATAATTTTAACAATAACATCTGCTTACTTCTTCGTTTAAACTCATTTTGTTGATTAAATTACCATTGGTTGCAACATTAACTTTCTTTGAATTTTGAACCAGATTGATCTGATACACAGGTTTGATCATAATGTGATATCTATATATTGGTCTAGTTAAAAAAAAAAAAAAAAAAAAAAAAAAAAAAACTTCTCAAATATTCACTTAACTATCTATATTAAATGAATTATTCTGCCCTGTGTATTTGGAGCCTACAATGATATATTTGTGGGAAACCTTTCTAGGTTTCCCTCAGAAACCTCCTATATTCTGTGTGTCTTGCTTCTGTAATGATAAAAGACACCAAATCAAGCCTGGAGTAGACAGATAATTCTCTTAATATCACCACATTATCTTCATTTGTTTGTTTCTTTCCTTTGATTCTATCACTGGTTTCTTCTTCAACAATCTACCTAAAAAAAATATTACCTGAATAAGTTGGTAACATGTTGGCAAACAGCTTAGGTGAAATGGTAAGTAGTGTTTTCAGTAATTCATGAGTGTAGTCTTAGGCCACACTTAATAATGCCTTTCAGGAATGAAACAGATTTTCTCAAAATTAACAGAATAACACATAGACACAAAAGTTTTGATGTGTTAGTCTATGAATATGTACATGATTGTGGACATGTGTACAGATGGATACACATATAGAGGCTGATGTAACATGTCCTTCTTAGCAGCTCTCCAACTTAATTTTTGACACACAGTTTCTCATTGAACCCAGAACTCATTGATCCATTTAGGCTGATTGGTCAGCTGACTTCAGGATCTTCTGTCTCCCCAGCCAGTGCTGGAATTAGGCTAAACTCCCCTGAATCTGACTTAAATATGAGAACATTAAGTTTTTATGTCTCACTGTAGAGAATCTGTTTTATAACACATGTCGGCTGAGACCCATGTGACGGTTTCCTTAGTTATGATACACACAGTTAGGCCATCCCTCGAAAGCCGATTTGACCCTGATGCCCTTTTCTAGATGGATTAGCTAGGTTCCGGCTTTAACTGTTTTCTAAGTATCGCAATCCCTTGTTGGCTGCAATAATACATAGACCTAGATATGGAACATCTTTCCAAGGTCTTAAAGGTCCTGAAAATATGTGGACAATGCCTAAGGAATTTCGAGTGAGATGACAAGATGAATCCCATACACATGGAGGATTCTGGTACCTCACGTGCGATGTGGCACACAGACAATGAGAGGTTGCCATTGTTTCATTTCCTCCACCCCTCTTCTACACAGACACCTGTGAGGATGACTCTGAAAGCATTTCTTGCTTAGAAACTGAACCATATACTTTGCTTTCAATATTTATGTTTGATTTGCTAGAAGTCAACTGCACTTCTTCAGCATGGTGACATGAGCTAGTATGATTCCAAGCTGATTCTAAACTTGGATATGACACAAAAATTTGGTCCCCATTATCTAGACTCATTAAAAAAAAAACAAACTAAGATAAGCATAGTTGGGAAGCTATTGTTTTTCTTCCCAGGAAAGTTTAAGTAGGACATTTCTAGGGCCCTTGTTACTGCTGTTTGCTGTACTGGGGACTGAGTCCAGGGTCCTGTGTGGTCAAGCAAGTACGCTACTGAATTCTGTCTCTAACTTGTCTGTAAATCATGCCATCTGCTTGCCCATTGTGGTGATTTACATAAGAATGGCCCTTATAGGTTCAAGTGTTTGAATACTTACCCACCAGGAATGGAACATTTAGGAAGAATTATGTGTGGCCTTATTGGAGTAGATGTGGCCTTGTTGGAGAGGCATATCACTAGGAGTAGACCTAATGGTTTCCAGCTTTAGCCTCTTGCTCTGCCTGCTGCCTGTAGATTAAGATATAAAGGTCTCAACTACAGAGATGACTGTAGGCTTCGGACTATGAGGATCATGGACTAGCCCTTTAGAACTATAAGCAAGGCCCAATTAAATGCTTTCATTAATAAGAATTGCCTTGGTCACGCTATCTCTTCACAGAAATAGGACAGGAACTAAGACACTTGTAAACACTAATACTGTGCTGGACAACTTTAAACCCAAAGTAACCAGTAGTGAGAGTTTAGACCTGTAATCATACGCTTATATAGTTATTCCTTCAGAGACGTGCATCTTGTTCCCTAGTTTAGTGACTTTAAAGATCTCTATATGCATGTCACCCACCCAGTTTATTTACCAACAAGAGGTGCAGAGTTTAAATGCATATATAAACATGGGGATCTACAAGGAAAGGTAGTATATGTGGCTAAACAGTCCAAGCATAAGGTAGTGGCTTCCTCTCAGTGATGCTAATTACAAAATGGCTTTATGATCTTTGAGCCATTACTGGTGTTATTTGTTAGTCTTATTCCAAATCAAATTATCTGGCAAACTGAACAAGCTATAAAACCCTGACTTTTCTCCATATTTGCTAATGGTGATACAGCATCTACTTGAAGTGCCTTAGTGGGAGCAGTAGGAAAATGATTTTTGCTTTGTAAGTCAAGATGTTTCTTTGGGTGAAGGGCACATGTACCCATAATAGTTCCCAGAAAACCAAACCTTGGATACATTCTTTTCAGCTACATAATTCAAAATGTATCAATACTGATATTTTTCTTAAGTCTTCATCTCAGTGATGAAGCTCAGAAAACATGTGCGAACCAACGTACGAACCAACGTACGTATAGCTGGTGCTGCACACTTTTGGAAGAACTATAGATTCGGGGTCTCTAAAAGCAACTCATTTGCAAAGTTTCACTGCAGTCTGTGATGGAGGAGGAATGTCCACACATGTAGCATAACGACGTTTTTCAGTCACTCCAAGTAAAGCAATTGCTTTACTTAGGTTGGCAGCTGGAAGACCAAATATTGCTTTTACTTAAGTGAATTAGCAATTATGGATCAGGAAGAAATAGTAGGACCAACGGAGGCCTGATGCCTAGGTGATGTTTTTCCAAGTTGGGCCTTATGTGGGCCATGGAAAGAATGTGTACCATACCTATGCTGTGTGCCCCCATCACTCCCTACCTAGTTTATGAAGGTAATTAGTACTTGCTGAAATTGGACCTCACACTCACTGTGGCTTAAGTCCCAAGTAATGGTTCCTGGTGCAGAATACCTTCACACCTTAGGAGGGGAACCCTCCCCTGACAAGGATTATCCAATTAAATTAGAAATTTGAGTTTCTGGCATAATGTATTTTTCCAGAGGACTAGAGAGTTAAGTTGACCGAGTTTATGAAGATGGAAAAGCTATGGGGCAATGGAGAATGGCCGGCTAACGGAGAAGGGGAACCAGAGATGAGTACCCAATTGCATTTTTATTTCTTGCAGTAAACTCTGGGCTCCAGAGCATGACTGGGAGACTGGACTTTCCTAAATTGCAGTCACCCTGAAATGTTTCTACAGGAACCATTATAGACCTGTCATGGCTTGCCGTACAGAAACATATTCCCACAGATAGAACAAAGGGGCAGGTTCAACAGCAGGTTACAGACTTGTAGTCAGCCAGACACTGACAGTCCTCACAGGCGGTTCAGGACAAACACAGCTGATTGTTATTATTTTTTTTGACAGCACTGCTCTGACGCCAATCATTCTAGGCTGTTTGTCTCTTTATTCTGTTGCTTATTGTTTCTTGAGTTCCTATTTAGCTCCATATAATGTAATGCAACGTATCTACATATGTGTGTGTATATATATATATATATACACACACATATATATGTATACGCACACACACACACACACACACACATGCATGAAGATAGCAATTTTGTTGCTGTTATTTATTTTCCCTTGCTAAGCATTTTAATTCCTTTTACTGATGCTTATCAACATCCTTATACACAAGGATGGGTGTCATGATATTTTCAGGCAGGTACACAATGCATTCGATAGTATTCACTCCCATTACCCTCCCTTGTCCCCCTCCCACGCCAGCTTATCTCCTTCTTCTTGCCAACCACTCTCCCTCCTACTCTCCTGTCTTAAAAAAAAAATACTATAGAGAAATTTGCACTGTCTGTATCCATCTAAAAGGCCCTCCCTGTAAACAGAGCAGATCGTCATGTTCCCCCAGGTGGGCTAGCCCACAATACCACACACCCCAGAAACAAGTCTTGGGGACAGGTGCTATACCAATTTTGTTCCCATCATATTCAGATAACTTACCAGAATCTACAGACTTATGTTCATGCCTGCCTTCCTCATTAGAGGTTAAACATATTTACATTTAGCAAAGGCCCTGACATACACAGCTCTGGGTGAAGGAAAAGAAGAACTGAGCCCTGGGCTTTCCACTTCTGGACATGAAGCCAGCAGTAGCAAGTCAATGCTGTTGAATATTTGGAGTGGTTATAATGTCTTTCTTTCTTTCTTTCTTTCTTTCTTTCTTTCTTTCTTTCTTTCTTTCTTTCTTTCTTTCTTCTTCTTCTTCTTCTTCTTCTTCTTCTTCTTCTTCTTCTTCTTCTTCTTCTTCTTCTTTCACATACTTAACTGTTGCCTGGAAAAAAAAAAAAAAAACCAGCCCATTTTTTGGGAGCATCTCAGCTCTCAAGAACCTCAAAAGCTGAAAGATTAAATAAAGGCTCCAAAAGTGCTGCCCTGAGGAAGCCGCCCCCCACCCCCAGGTTTGGTTTAGAAGAGCCACCACTAAGGAGACAGAGACCTGGAAAATCATACTAGAAAAGAGAAATGGGAGAGACTCAAGTTCGAAACTGCTCTAAAATGTGATCTCAGGTGACATCTATTATTAATTTCTCTGTTGTGCTACAATACAGTCTCAGATTAAAATAAAATAAATGCATAAGAAGAAAACACTTATAAAGTGGTGGTGGGAGACCTGGAAAGGAAACCCATTAAGCATCATGATTGACAGACAGCTTTGCCTTGAGAATTTAGATTTTCCTGACCCAATCCCCTCCCAGCACCTAAAGGGGATTTTTTAAAAAAGAGACTCAAACTGAATTCACTGAATATTTTAGAGTTTTCAGTAAAAGAGACAATGGAGAATAGGAGTGAGTCCCGCCCCACCCTCTTAGTACCCATCTCTCAGCCAGAGCAAGTGTGAGAAACAAAAGGAAATTCTATTAAAGCAGTTCCCTGGGACTGGGCTTCAGATGCATAAGTAGTTCCTTGGTGTGCTCCTTTGGCCTGTGGTACAATTAATTAGGCCACAGTTGTTTATTTTGAGACAGTTAACTAGAGACCTTCTTGAGAGAGAGGCCTGCTCCGGTCGTCATTCTTGCTTTTCCTCTAAGTGTGGGAACCTTTATCTAATTGGATTGACTGTAAGTGTCCGTGATCACCGGCAAGCTGGGCAGGCAGTGAGTAAACCAGGAACATTCACATGGAAATGAGGTTAATTACGCAGCATCCATGCATCTAAGGACTGCACCTGCAGGGCCACAACAACCTCCCTTTAACTCACTTTCACAATTAGAAAGAGCAGCTGCATTCGATTCCACAGTTAGCATTTAAAAATCTGTAATGATCCCCCAATAGAATAGGGGTTCAGGGGGCGGGGGCGGGGAAGGAGAAGATTCTTCCCCTTCACAGGTCCTTCCCCAGCCACCTGCTGATTGGGCTAATCCGGGAGAGCCTTGAGCACTGGCACACAAGTGCAAGAATGTGCAGCCAGTCCTGGCTGTGCTCCGCAGCCCCATCCTCACCGTGCCATCTGACCAGGATTAGAAGTTCTCATCTGTCTCAATCATCAGATTGATTAAGACAGTGATGGAGTTTTATGAGGAGAAAGGTCAGAAGAACTTAGAGATGAGCATGGAGGAAGGCATTATCAGAACTCAAACTTTACTAGAAAGAGAACAAATGGTGTGTGTGTGTGTGTGTGTGTGTGTGTAGTCATGTAAGCATGTGTATGTGTGTGTGCCTACATGTATCTTTAATACATACATATAGATTTATTATAAACACCAGAACATGTAATTATGAGGCTGACGGTTTACAACGTTTGACAACGTTTGACAACCTTTGACAACGTTTAAACGTTCCACAATTTAGAAAGCCAGGAGAATGTACTTATAGGTAGTTTTATGCTGGAGATCAGCAGGTTTTGAGTTTGTAGAAGAGCTAAGACTTCAGTTCAAGGTTCCTCAAAGGAAGGAACCTGATGCCTTAGGCCCCATGGCAGGCAGGCAGGCAGGCAGGCAGGAATTGTCTTGTTACACAGGGAAGCCCAGCATGGTTGTTCTAGTCCAGTGCTCATTAGGCAAGATGAGTTCGACCTGAATGAGAGAATGCCATCTGCTTCACTTAGCCTATACATTTAAATGTTAAACTCATTCCCAAACATCCTCAGCTGGAGTAATATTTGACCATAACTGGGCACCTCACAGACCAATCAAGTCATCAAGTCAGTACACAAAATTAACCAACCGTTGTGCAAGCCATTTTCCAAGTCAGGAGTGAATTCCTTGTGCCTGGATCAGTAGGATTGAACAATACCCTAGGAATCACGGCTGCCTTTTTATTCACCCATCCCCCTCCCTGTCCAAGTTATCAATGTTCTCCAACCCTCATCTCCATTCTCCTTTCCTCATAGCAAAAGAGCATCATCTAGCACGGTATTGTTTCATGACGCTCTAAAAAAAAACTAACCATGGTATAGCCATGTTGAGTTGGTATGTTCCCATCTAATAAGTACTCAGCTGCCAAACTGGGGAGATCTTCACATTGATGTCAGCATGGTTATTGAATAAGCCAGACACTTGTGAAGCCAAGTTCAAAACCTGTCTGGAAATAGGTCATTACCCAACTAAAAACATTAGTCTTGTGATTTTTATATTCACATCCACTTGGAGACCCAAGGGATTTTCCCAGTTGAAAAAGATAATGGGATGCTGGAAATCGAAATCTGGCTCCCTCACATGGAGCCATACTGAAGCAATATATGTGAGAATCTAAGAATAATCCTTAGAGAGGAAGTTCGAATGCTGATAGGTAATGTGTGTTTTTTCAAAGGGACTAAAGAGATGGTGCTGATTCACATAGGGATATGCAAATTTTAAAATCCATTACAATTATTAAATTTATATACATATATAAATATGCAGTGGTTATTCTTTTATCTTTACAAAAGCATGTCACTGTGTAACGTAGGCTAGCTCCAAACTTGTGATCTTTCTGCCTCTGTCCTTCGAGTCCTTTGTTATAGATCTGTGCAATCAAACCCTTCTCACCTTGTATTCTTATTAATATTTTGTGGGGCCCACAAGAGGAACAAGCCATCTAGGTACAACCTTTGACCATCATCTACAAGGGGCTTAGACGCAGTTTTCCTTAGTGCACTGACCTATCTGAGCAGCATTACAGTAACTTTAGCTACAGCACTTTGGGTAAGAGGAGAACTTTAGCTTGTCTTAAAAAGAAGCCACCTAAACTCTACTACCTGTCTCAAATACAGCTCTACCCATCCAGCACTACCTACAAACAGGCATCAAAGATCTTATTGTATGTGTTGAGTAAGGTGATACTTTGAGGGCATAAAGGAAGGAGAAACTTACCTTCTTGCTTAACACTTCACGTTAAGGCTCAATATCATACACAGTTAATAGGTGAATGGCTCTTTTTTTCCCCCATGGAACTGTGTTGCTTTTTTTTTTTTTTTTTTTTTTTTTTTTTTTTTTTTTTTTTTTTTTTTTTTTTTTTTGTAAAATGGACTGACTTCCTGTCCTTCCAACTGTCTAGACACAAACCTATTTGATAAATGTGCTAAAAACACCAAGCTATCTCCATTTTACACACATCCAAGAAAGATAAGTAGAGCTGCTTTGAAAAGACTCATGCCTGGACACGTTTACTCATAGCCGTACCTCCTCAGAGGCAACAAGAGAGAGTCATGTCCCAGCCAGAGGCTCCGCCCTCAAACTGTGTTTGCCATCATGAAGAATCCTTTGCCAAGGCACGCAACACCACACATAATGAGAGTAGGCATAAGAAGGGCACTTGGATAAAGTGTGCCCAGAATGGGAAGACACAGACCTGACTTATTACAGGCAGACAGATGCTAACCTGACTTATTACAGGCAGACAGATGCTAAGAACCTACTTGTTGCTCTTCAGCAGTGACACTCCACTAATTTCTGCCTGGCTGGATATAACCCCTGTTGTGGAGAAGCTAAAGATCACACAACAAACAGAACACTTGCTGCTATCACCAGTGTCTGGAGAATTGGGCTTCTGACTGTATGACAACTATTTATATTTAAGACAGCTTGAATCCACAGCCTTCCTGGGACAGCAAAGAATCAGAGAGATACGATATGGTGCTATCAGTTAAGAAGAACCCTGTATATGCTTTTGAAGGCCACCATTTGGTTTAATTCAGATTCTCAAAAAACAAAAAACAAACACCAGTTCACTCAAACAAGAATTCTGTTTACACTGGGGAGGCTCATTTGGCTTGTTCTGTTTTGCAAAAGTGCAGTGATTCTGTAATATGTTTTGGTGGCATCATTTCAAATCAAAACAAGGGAAGTGGTTCTCCAAACTGAAACCAGAGGCCAAGCTGAATAAGGACTCACTAAGTCAATTCAGTTGGTTGCTTATTTATACCGCATGCTCCCTCCTTCCTTAGGGAATCTGTATTAAAACACAGTGCATACACACACTCAAATACACCAATCTTAGCTATCAGAACATGAGAGAATATAACATTCTATGAAATAAAAGAAATGTTTATATCATACATAGTCACACCTTCTCCCTACTCCTGTATACAGTGGCGGTTGATTCTGGGATTGCCAAAATCATGAATACCAAAACAGAGAGGTCCTCAAGTTTTAGTCATATATCCATATGCTCTTATCTACACACATCTCCTAAATACTGTAAAGATTCCCTCTATTACTTAAAATGCTTGATACTTTGAAGATGCTATGTAAATAATACCTACAATTATAGAACCAAGATAATAAAATGTCTGTGATGTGTTAGGAGTCTCAATTTCCCCCACCAATATTCTCAATCTCTGTTGTCTAAATGTGTTAGTGTAGAACCTGGGGATACTAAAGGGTGGATGTACATGTGCCCTTTTGACAGATCTAGAAGAGAGAGGGAACCAAGAGGGGAGGTGAACAGTTTAAAACAAGACACAAATGAACCTTTACCTAATCCAGCCTGGTCTAGTATGTTATCATTTTTTTTCTCCTTGTGAAAGAAAAAACAAAACAAAGCAAAAACAAAAACAACAAAAAATCTTCTAAAGCTGTTTTGTGATTGTTAAGCTAATCTGTGGCCCAAAGGAGCAAAGGGCCACTACCCCTTATAGAATGGAGGAAATTACATAGACATGCCCAGCCCCAGATTTAACATCCTACATTTATGTGGTTTTGTAAGATATGAGAGGTTTGAGGAGTTGTACCAACATCTGGTAGAGGCATTGCTACAGATGTAGAAATCCCTACAGTAGCTGGGGATGCTGTTAACATAGGTTGGCTGTGGCTAGCCTTCATTATTAAAAACATTTCTCTCTCTCTCTCTCTCTCTCTCTCTCTCTCTCTCTCTCTCTCTCTCTCTGCCAGACACTGCAGAGAAAAGAAAAGTGCAAATGTCTTAAACTGAGCTACTCGTGTGCTGAGTACCTTTGTAGTTCGTTTATTCACCTGCTCCATCAACAAAGATCTATAAGGCAACTAATCTATATGAAACATTGGGCTAATCAGAGGTATTTCTTCTTGTAGAAATCCCATTCTAGAAGAATCTAGGGAAACAAGAAAGACACAGAGATATCAGTTAAGTGCATGGGAGATGGCTCAGTCAGTAAATTGCTTGCCATACCAACCTGAGGACCTAAGTTCAAACTTCAGAACTCACATGTAAAAGCCAGGTATTTATAATTGCAGTTCTGGGAGGTCAGGGCGGAGGAAGAGACCCCACATGCCTGTTAGGCTGTGGGCTCAGCTTGAGGGGCAAGTTTCAGGGCAAGTGAGAGACCTTGTCTCTAAGAGTAAAGTGAAGAGCTTCTGCCAATGCCACCAAGGATAACAGCTACCCTCCGTGCCCATGTGCACACACTGAACCCTCACATGAACACATGAATGCACACATACATCTAAACAGCTATGCACAACGATAAAATGCAAAAACAAAAAACCAGAAACAAGCCCAGGTAGTAATTTTTTATTACGGGGACAAAGCAGAACAATGTAAGACACAAGAACGAGCCACGGAGGTGTGTAAGCAGCTGCTTTTGACTAAGTAGTAAGAGGAGAACTTCCTGCCATGGCAGAGTCTGACCTGAGGCCTGAATGCAAGATGGAGCCAAGCACGTTGTTACTGCCTACACAGTAGCTGCCATTAAGGCTCCATTGTCAAACCAGTGCCTATGGAGCTCTGCATCCTCTCATCCCAGCCCCTTTATATTCTGGCCTCCCCACAGTACTTCTTTAAAATCTCTCTTCTCTATCTCTCTGGGTTTCTTTGTTCATGACCTTTGGTGTTTCTGTAGTTATAACTCCATTCCTCCATCCCAGTTTTTTTTTTCTCTCTCTCTCTCCAAATTCTCTTATCCTTCAAGAAATTTTGCAAATGATACTTTAATCCATGTAGCCTTGAGTGGTTGGTTCATCCTTGGAATCCCGTCTTGAAATGGATATACATTTCCATGTCACTAGGGCATCTTCCTTCACCCAGTCTCTTAGTTATTTATGCACAGACTGGGGTCTCCTATCTGAGCTTTATACAGGCGAGGATGTCTTCTTGTCTTAACCCTTAGCCTTTCTCTCATTCCCTCAGGGAAAGTTATGCCAGGTCCAACATGGCAAATGTTTAGGGCAGAAAGCTAGCCTCTAACCAGAGCCAGGGCTTTCCCTGTGTGCTCACAGGCGCGTACATGATTACTAAGTAGGGGGTGGGGACATGAATGGTGATCACCTCTGACTAAGGAAAGGCAAATAACTTGCTGCCTCCTCTGCAAAGCCTCTGATAGATTTTCCAGGTGTTGGGCCACAGCTGGAGCTCACTGCTAAGATGGCCACACTCTCTGGTGTGATCCTGATAGAAGCAACTTTGCCTGTGAGTGAAGAGATTATTTCCAACCATGATGCACTCCAGCCCTGCTCAGAACTTCTGTCTGGATTCACAGGAACATGTGAAGGCTACAGGTCAGCAGAAGCAGCCAGGGAAGTAAGGGCAATGCATATTCTGGCTTGCCTCCGCTCCTCACTGATACCCTTTCAGAGAGGGCTAACTTGCATGGTCGCTCATTACCTTCGTTTTCAACACAGACTCAAAGAACATTAAATCTAAACCATGATCTTTAGAGGACATTTTTTTTAAGAGACAATATACTCTCTCAAGGGCCTCATCGGGTTACTAGGGACTAGCAACCAAGACATGTGACCTCAAACACAGTGTGTTTTCACCCCATCTCCCTGTTTTCCATCCAGATAAACAGGAAGAGGCTTTTATTTTGTTTGGTTGCCAACCAAATGAACCGACTTTTAAGGGATTTAGACAAATTGCTCCAGGAGTGGGAGTGGGGATGGGGGTGGAGCAATCCCTTATTTCCTAAGATATGCAAATGCAAAGAAGCTTAAAGGGGGGAAAATACGCTATTGCTATTGATGACGCTTCACACCTGTTGCCTCATGGCTGGCAAAGAGCCATCCAAAACAGAGCAGGTAGGCGGTGTTTATCTCCATATGTCTCCTCGGGTTTCAAAATAACTGATTTTGGAGAAGGGATGCAGCTGAAATTGTTCTCAGTGTCACTCAAAGGTAACTGAATGCAAAGAAGGCACTATGGGAACAAGAAGGAAACAAACAAGCCAGGAGCCGGACAGAGGGGCGGGCGGGGGCTTGTTGGTGTCAGCAATAACAAGAGTTGACGTTTGTTGCATGTTAATCACACAGTATTGTCTCCTAGAAGTGACATAATCCTGCGTGGCTTATAAAAGCCAGCCCATCTTTAGATTGACTGGTCACATTAGATGGTGCCTCCCGCTTTCATTTGCTCTGGGCAGGAGAAATGAGAAACCACCTCGTTGACTGTTTTAGGCCTGTTGGTACTCTTTTCTCAGAGGCTAAAAAGTCATACATGGTATCATTTGTAGCTGCTGTTTATTGACAGGGTACCATGGAGTCCAAGTTCCTGGAGCCTAAACGCGAGGCAGTAAGAGCCATTTATCTGTGTCTAAAGAAACAGGAACTGGATCTCAGAGAGGTGAAGCCAGCTGGGTGTCAAGGTCACACAGCTGGGGATCCTTGCACTTTGAATTCAAGCACCAGTGTGACTACAGCTTGTATCTAATAAACCAACTACTCCATTTATTAATTGGTCAGCTAAGACTTGATGAGTTTAATTAGGTGATGTTCGGACTTACTGGGAGGGCAAAATTTTATATCTTCTGAAATGTTTATTTAACTGGACAACTTTCTCTTGGAAATGTGACCCTTCAGCTGGAATGACGTTATAAGGGAATAATAAAATCAAATATCACCTCCTCAGCCGGCTAGTTGTTTTAATATTGGAATAAATCTTAGGCAATGGCCATGTGTGATAAGATTAGATAATCCCCTCCTCCCTCTTCCCCCTTTTCTCTCATTCTGTGTGTGTGTGAATTTATGTCAGTGCTAGAATCATGATAAGTTAAAATAAAGGAGTCAGTTACTTGCCAGAACATCTCAATGCTCTGTACATTGGCTTCTGAAGGACATTTCATGGAAACTTAGATTCATATTTTTGTCTTTAAATAAAATGACTTAGCAGCTTTTACGGAACAACACTCCCAGTGAAAGGATATAAATAAGAGAGAAATATAAGAACTAAGTATATAACGGGAGTAGAAGAACAGAGTAGACAACAGAGTTATGATTTTGGAAATGCATTGCACAGATAGCTTTTGCTTTTCTGGTTGGTGGCTGTTATCCTGTTCAGTATCCTTCAATTGTGTTCCCAGATCCAATAAATCTCATATATCATACTATTGATTGACTTTGAATTAAAATATTAAAGGTAACTAATGTTGTAAAACCTCATGTATTTTCAGACACCTCAATTCAGAAAGGTCAAAGTGCAAGATGTAACTCTGAGCTACAAACCTGAGAGGAACTTGGATGTTATCTGCTAACCCATGTGGGTACTGATAGCCTCAGTAACTAGGGATTGACTTTTATTTTGGAATAGCCAACTGGGTGCAATGTAATTAGAAAGCACTCAATACATTTGAATGAACATATATGTTTCACATTTATTGCATGTATAGTAGAGAACTTTTATTATAAACCCCAAAGGAGAAAGTGAGTCCTTCATGCATGTTTTATTAAAGATTTATTTATTTATTTATATGGGTATACCAGTGCTCTCTCCAGACACAGCAGAAGAGGGCATCAGATCCCATTACAAATGGTTGTGAGCCACCATGTGCTTGCTGGGAATTGAACTCAGGACCTCTGGAAGAGAAGTCGGAGCTCTTAACCCCTGAGCCAATCTCTCCAGACCCCTCATGCATGTTTTAAACACAAAGAATTACTTCTGCTTTTCCAAAATGATTATGACCCCCACTGGTGTATTTGTTCAGTTATCTACCACCAGTAAACAAAGAAGCCAAGATGTCCAATAAACTTAGGCAACTATTGTCTTCAATTTGTTTTTGTTTAGCAACTTTCTTTTATTCAAATTTCAAGACATGTAATGCTCACTATGCCTTAGGAACCAAGCAATACAGTATATGAGCCTTGGTCTTAGGGCCACAAGGGACCTCTTGGGTAAGATTAGATGGCTTAGGAGACCTCCTGTTCACACCCTGGTGTCCTTAGAAACTGTGAACCATTACCAGCTCCTAACATTTTCCAAATCTGGTTCCTCTAGGAGGTAGCCACCACTTAGTTTCTTCAGTTCCCTCCAGGCCCATACTGGCTTGGCCCTGCCCTGCTTCCTTTGTGAGAACTGGCTTCCAGCTCACCTTCTCCTGCAGAGGCTCTTTAATTGGCTGCCTGATAAATGACACACTGTATTCTTTTTTCTTTTTTTATTGGGATAATTCCCATGCAACTGATTGGTTGCATGGAAATGACAGTTACGAGAGGATTGTTGGCTGGGCTGGAGTCTCGCTTATTAACCCACACAGGTGGGACTGGCATTTGTCAGGCCGAGTTTCCTACTGCATCCATCTCTCTTGCTGCCGGGCAGGCCTCTGGCTCGTGTCAAGATGTTGAAAGTAAATTCCTCAACACAGAAGAAGCCTGAAACTCAACCTTTTCTCTCAGGCTCTGCTAAGGGAGTTAATGGAATGGGGGAGAGTTCAAGGAATTATTTGAAGAACTCAGAACTCCAAAAGCAAAGAATGGATAAATCTGGGAGATAGGGTGCAGACATGGAACCATATTGCATGATGGTTTTAGGCATTGAGGCATTAAGTAAATTCCAAGGACAGTGTCATTTCTCTGGAAAATCCTATCCTTATCTTGACTGTTTTGCAAAATCAAACCAGTCTTTATGTCCTTCTTGTATCATATCCATGTGTGGCCAAACAACGTGTTTCTTCTTTCTGTCAGCAGAGGACTGGCCTATGTGGAGATGGGAATTTGACCCTTCTAGTTATCTGCATAACCCAAGCCTAAAGTCCCTTTTGAAGGATTAAGCAATCCTTACATGTTATGTATGATACTTGGGCTTGGTTTTTTGGTTGGTTGGTTGGTTGGCTGGCTGGTCTTTTATTGCAAGAATACCCTAAATGTTTTGTTTACAACATCCAATTTTAGGCACATGAGCCAAGGACAACTGAAATTTGGCAACAGAGGCATCCCTCTTTTCAACTGGAGGAGGTCAGCTTTGAATCAGTCCCATAATTCCCTTTAATCCACGCATATGTTCAGCTTGGCCATCAGTTAAGCTAAGCTAAGCCCGTAGACACCTTCCACAAAACAGATATCATCCTTGTGTCCTTGAGTCATCAAAACACATGATAGCACTGTCTCAACACAACGTTCTCTCTAGTGTCTGATGTTATCATTATTCCAGAGACTCAAAGAAAATATTGTCATAACGTTCAGTTAATTAAAGAAATACCTGTGGTTGGGGAGAAGGCTCAATCTGTGTGATTACCACTTCATAAGCTTGAAGACTGGCGTTTGGATTCCTGGTTCATTCACAGAGCCTTATAAGGCTACAGGTGCCTGTACACAGGTATGGGAGGTGGAGTTTAGGGGTCAGAGACAGAAAGATGGCTAAAGCTTGCTGGCCAGCCAGCCTAGCCAAAAAAAATGAAAAACCTCTAGAGTCAGAGAGAGACTCTGCTTCAAGGGAATATGGGGGAGATGAACAGAAGAAGGTACCCTACCTCCTTCTCTGGTCTCTATAGAGACCCACTTGCTCTCTTATACCCATTCACACATACACATAAACACACAGGAATAAAATAAAATAAGTAAATTATAAATTCTCACATTTAAAAAAAATGTGGTGTTAAAGGGAAAAAAAAAAAGGCTCCTTACAGAAGTGAGGAAGGAGGAATGAGCCTAATTTGACTGAAACTCCTTCAGTGATACTTGTGTTTCCGTTGCTCATTATTTTGACATTCAATTCCTTCTTCTCCCAAATCCTAAGACTGTATTTAACTACTAGGAGGCTAGCACTCCAGCGCTGGGCCTGGGTGGCTCCCTTGGGACAGTCCTTGCTATTTGTTTGTTCTTCTGGCTCCCTCCCTGATTTCTAATCAGACCGCAAATCCCCCCCCCCCAAAGAGTAAAAAGGCAACTTGAGGAAAGACATCTTCAATAAGACCCTTAAAATGATACCATGTCTGTTGGTGGATGCTGTTTCTTTGCTTGTCATCCTTGTCCTATGCTCTCCATCCAAGCATGAATTTACAGACATCTTGGGTGTTAATTTCACTTCTGATTTTTTTTCTTCTTAATACTTTATCTGATGCCACAAATCCTCGGCACATGGTAAGCTCTGAGTTCTTTCTATATTTTATTGCCATAAATTAATAATGCTCTCGTTAAGTAATTCAACACATTGATTAGTACTTGTCTTTTACAATATTGCCAAGATAATTCCATTAATTACCATCTTGGAAGCAGTGGTTACTGTCATTGGAAAAGGTATAAGTCAGGGTGTTAGAAATCATGATTAATTTTTCCTCTCTCTGCCATTTACAGACCGGTGAGCCTGAGTGTACTTCTTGTCTTTATGTTTTGGAAGACATGGGAACAAGACAAAAGTAACCCTTAAGTATATAATGGGCGACTAGATAAGGTACTAGATGTGATTTTATGGATATACTCTCTAACCTGCTCCCTGAACGTAAACATCAATTCTTCTATGCATTCCTTCTTTCTCTGAAACTGCCTGTGTACTCCACTTCCAGTAATTAATCACAGCTTGTTGACTGACACCGCGGCAAGCATGGGTTTCCTTACCCTTTTCTGTCTCCCTGAGCATCTCCTTATCTTCAAAAGATAGCCTGGCTCTCTGAAGGTCAGATTCTTCACAGAGAAACAGGTGATGTTGGCTGGAGGGAGGGAGTGCCTGAGACAGCACGTAGCATTCAGAAACAGAGTGGGAGAGGCCACTGAAAGAATCCTACCAACCAAAGGAGAAACACGTCACCACAAGGAGCTATTTTGGGATACGAGGGCCAGAGAAATAGTGTACAGCCAAAAATGAATAGCATGCTGTCAGCTTTGCCTTTTAATAATAAAATAATTGAATATTATATTATATATTATTATATATAATTATTATTATATTATGTATATATTATATTCAATTATAAAATAATTGAATATTATAATATTTTAATAATAAAATAATTGGGGTTGGTACAGTTAGGGACCTTTTAAGAAGTCTAATAGGATGCTTCCATTAGAAGAGGAAGGAGTTCTAGAGGAAGAACTACCCTGTGTCTTTTTCTCAGGAATTTTCTCAGATCTTCCCTTTCTCCCAGGCAAAGTTTTTCTACAACATCCCCTAGAGGGCGCAGTGACTCTCTTCCTCTTGTGTTCCCAGTTATAGACCTTGGGCAAATAGACTGTTAGAAAGCACCCTCATAGAGGCAAAGGGGAGGGAGGAGAGGGCAGATGTTGGATGCAGGGTATGTGGAGGAGTTACCTGGAAGTGCGATATCATTTGAGATGTAAACGAATAAAATGGTTAACAAAAAGGAAAGAAAGTGAATGTGTTCTAAGCAAACTCGGTTCAACTAGTCCCAATGCATCTGTGAACAACCCAGACTCAAGTCCTGCTTGATCGTTTTTAGTGACTGGCACAAAGTCCATACCACATGCATGCCTTTTTCTGTTGGCACCTTCTTTCAGTTTGGACATATTAATACATTTCATCTCCAGTCTTCACTATAGAAGGTTGACTCCCAGAGTAGTAGGTCGACTGGAATTTTAATATTGACTCTGGTAACTCATTTAAAATCAGTTTAATTTGTTTCCTTCCCCAGATAAAAGAGTGTTTAAAATGTATTCTACTTTTGAACTACAGCCTATTAATCTTAATGTAAGTGGTTTCAATTTTCTGTGGCAAGACTGTTTTGTGTAGATTGCCATTCCACATATGATTTATAAGCTACATCTTTAAGGTAGGGTGTGGTCCTGCGTTTCAGAACTTTTCAGGCCCAGACAGAAGGATTGTGATTTCAAGGTAGCATGGGCTATCTAACAAGACACGTTCTCAAAATAAAACAAACAAACAAAAACATGTGCCCTTTAAACAAAGGCCTTTATTTTCTACTTGTGGAATATTTATATATAATAAAAGTAGCACTGAAGAAATACCTGAGGTGTGTTTGTTGATTCAAAAACAATGAGAATATTAGTATATCTCTCAGAAGATTGTCTCGGAAGCAGATGGAACCATTTACAAGAAATACTTGGCAGAATGCCTGCCAAAGCCATATAGTAAACAATTGGTAAACACTAGCTATTTTAACATAGCTTGTGGCCTAATTCTAGAGCTGTTTGACAAAGGATAGCTTTGCATCAAAGAGGTATATCATACATTACATATCCATTTTATTTATTGTTGCCTTTCGGTGCTCACTACGGACTCAGTGCCTACAGTTCACATACAAGGAACGACTAGAAGAAATGGTTGGAATCACACAGACATATTGCTTAGTTTGAATCGGTTGTTAGTTTGAGACTGAGAAATTGTATAGAGCTCCATTCACTGTAGTAACAGCAGAATAAAAGACTTTATCATTTTTTCCATTAATGTTTACTTAGGTTCTCTTTCCTTCCACAGATTCAAGATCATCCCTTGATCTTGACGAATATAACAATAATCAAAACATTCAAAAGTTTACAGGAAGTCCTACGCAACCAAGGCTGTCTTCAGCTTCACTCTATCAAGGATGATCTTGAACTTTATTCCAGCTTCTAGCTTCCGTCTCCTAACTAAAGGGAATACAGGTGTCTACAGTGATGCCCAGTTCTTAAAGGGCTGGGGGTGAACCCCAGGGCTTCCTGAATGCTAGGCAAATCACCCTTCCGATGGAGCTATATTCCCCAGGCCCTCAAAACCTCATTTTTATCTCAATCACTCAATTAGGATCAAGGGAGAGCCACAGCATTGTGTCTGCAAGCTTGTTCACTATCCTACAGAGGGACAGATGGCGGGACTCAGACATTCGACATCTGATACCCAGGATCTCCATAACTAAACATACCTTAAGAATAAGGTATGTTTACATAGCACCAACCAAGTTCATTTAGGATTGTTCAGATGTGCATGAGTTTGGGGTTGACCACCTAGGATGGGGAAACATAGCAGGATGTTCATCCCTGGGAAAGACCAATTATCCTCCTCTCTCTCTCCCTTAGCAGCCATTGATTACCCATAGCTCTTCATGGGTTAGATCTTTGTGATTTTTTTTCCCTCACCCGTGCTGCGCTGCCTTCCTTGTCAAATGCAGCTCTTGTCTAGGCAACCACATTGTTGAGATTTACTCTCCGTGCAGCTTCCAGGTAAACTCATGGATTGGAGAGAGGGCACGGAGGAGTTGGAGGGAGGGAGGGAGAGAGGGAGGGAGGGAGGGAGGGGAGGGATAAAAAGTGGAGTTCATAACTACAGTGCCTACCTGTGTGTGGAGTTCTCAAAGGTAATGCATTTAAATGTATAAAGGGCCCACAGCTAAAATCTGGCAGTAATGGGGCAGAGTACCAATGCCTTCCCATTTCCATTTTAGAACTTGCCAGGTGAGCAGGTGGGAGCCATATACTGTTTAACTGCTTCTGTCCAATTGTTCCTGCAAACCCTGACTACTTAGCCACGCTCTTCTCCTCCTGTTCCCATCTGTACATCTTTCAACCTTTGAAGCACAAGTCCATGTCCTCAGGCCCTCTTTCCTTGTGGGTGCTTCACAAACCAAGGCATACGTGATTGGTGGCTTTGGCACCCTGGTTTGGGTTTTGCCCTTGAAAAAGGTCTCCAGTTCTCATGTGTGTATATAGCAAATGAAGCATATGGATGGCATAATTAGTACACGGCGGATCATGCTGTTACCCTGGACTGCAGGCACCTCGACAGAAAAGCACCTTAGGAACAACACGTTGTATTTTGCCTCTTGTAACCTCCCTGAGTCTTCCCTTCCAGATGACAAGCACAGAATTGTGGATTGCGCGGGTGCTTGAAAGTAGGTTTTATTCCAAGCAAATTTAATATGCTTACATAATAAATCCTGTATGCTAGATCTGAAGTAAAAACAATTGTCCTGGGTACTGGGACACTGGTTACTGGTCTCCACCTGTCCCAAGAGCACCACTGTATCAAAGTAAGGAAAGGATTTGCCAAGTAAGAGAATACTCATTTCATCTGTAGAATACAAAAGTGCCCTTTGTCTCCTGGGATGTCCCGATAACATACAATCATGCCCCACTTAAGCTGAACCTAGAAAGTGACACAGGACAGGTGCTTCAAAGGTGAGGTCAAATCTGAATTTGAGCTGAGATGAAGAGGCATTTGATCCCAAAGATGACAATCTGGGAAGCAAAAAAACTCAGAGAATATATAAGAACTAGTACCAAAGGGCATAACATGATTTCTGAAATCCCCAGAATGACAAGTGTATATCATCATGAAACAGGTACTCCATAGAAGGAAGGCAAGTGTCCTAAGGCATGTGCCCTCCAAGAGACTAGGTATGTTTTTAGGTTAGAATAATAATTTGATTTGCCCAGCATCAAGAAGGCCTTAGTATTTCTTATGAGATGTTTAACACTAAACCCCAGATAGACCTGAGTACACTGGGATCAATGGTTGGTGTGTGATCAAATCAACCAGAAAGTTAGGAACAATTGAGCCAAATTATTCTGGTGGCTTGGTGGCATTCCACATCCCCTCACCACTGAGCTCCCCTGTCATACACCTTCAGAGAAGATCCTTAGCTGAGGGATAAGAAAATACACATCCTAAAAATGGTTTAAGTCAGAATGTAAAATTGGTATTTAATGGATTTCTCTTCATTTCATCCATGTATTTAATACCTCGGCATTGCCTCCAGACAGTTTGAGTTAAAACGAACATTGCCAGGAGGTGGGGGCTTGCAATGCCTAATTCTTTGCAGAATTTCTAATTTTATGTAGCGATTTTTTTACAGCCCATTATAATAAAGTGAGTTACATTTATCACACTCTAACAACAATAATGAAACCATGAGCTGAGCAGTAATAAGCTCCAATAGACATGTACCCTTTGGCCAGAAAAAATAACTGAGATCTCATGCTGCTGAAAAGCTCATTTTTACTATTTGTACATATGAGGCTGCTTTGCCAACCTCAAACTCCCATTGATTAGCTTGAATAGATGGGATAGTGTTCTTTGAACCTTATTCCACTAAGGACTTTGGAAATAGAAAGAGCGGGAGTTTAATGCTCATGCTTTTTCTTGTGTGTATTTGTAAGCTGTAGAACCCGGTGGGTTGTCTGCTCCTACTATAACAATTATTGTTGTAAAGCTTTCTTTTTACAAAGCATTGATTACAGTTCTCTTTCAGAATTAGTTTTTAACATACATATCCCTATGGTATGATTTTACTAACATTGGTCACAGTGATGCACTAGGTCAAGCCTCTATCCCATATCCTAGGACCCAAACAATAGACAAGGCATTTTTTTCTGAGGGCTGGTCACACTTCTGAAGTCACTAGCACTATGTACTCTTGAGAATGAGCAGTAGTTCCCTGGGTGGGCCAATAATTGCTGCTTAGGATAGCATTACATTGTCTTCCTTTCCTTATAAACACTACTGCCTATCATCATGGGAATGCTTATCAGTCACTCTCCCCAAAGATGGTAGAACTGAACACTACAGCCACAGTCACAATGTCAGTTCATAAGCCCCACTCTTGTACCAGAAGGAGTCTTTAGTAGTATTTGAACTAATCCATCAAATGTCTCTTAACATCTCAAGCTGGAGGTGGTTCTTTTGCGTAAACAATATTAAAAAGAAGAGAACTATAAGTTCTCCATCAAATTATTTTTTAAATAAGCCTATTTATGGGGTAAATTCAAGAGATACAAATTTTAGAGGCCTAGAGACATGACACAGTTGACCAAGTCCTTGATGCAGAAACATGAGGTCTTGAGTTTGCATTCCCAGTACACACACAAAAAAGTTTGGTGCATTGATGAGCACCCGTTATCCCATCTCAGCATTAGGTAGAGACAGTTGGACCCCAGGGACTCCCTGGCTACTAGCTGAATCAGGCAGTGAGCATCAGATTCAGTGAGACATTCTGTGTCAAAATGGAAAAGATGTAGGTGGGGAAATGAATCCTACTATGCCAAGATCTCACACAGTGTGTCTTCCCAGAAGTCTCATCAAGGTGAGGCCAGCTCTGCTGGCCACCAGAATTGCCACTTCCAAAACCAGGTGAAGAGGTGAAGGAAAATGATACATTTTGTATGTGCTTGCACAAAACCACAAAAGAACCAAAAATTAGAAAAATTAAGTATCTATGACTTTGTTTTATCCTTTGTAATATTATTGAGGAGACAGGCTCAAGTATCTGCCAGTATCATGCACATCGTACAGAATGCAGAGACAGGAATCAGACCAGGGCGCATCAAACCTGCTGTCTTGTGATAGATACACTTAGGTCTGAAGCACTAAGCAGTTGCTGGCCTACCTCCCGTGTACAGTTCACACCTCTGAGATAAAGTATATTCTCAAAGCTAAAATAACAAATGGATGATTAATAACCTCCAGGTAGCAGTGTGGACTTCTTCCCACATACACACCCAACGTATTAACCTTCACGCTTCAAACCAGTCTGACAGGCACAAAGTGCAGTGCAGGAAGGAGAGACAATTACTGGAAAATTAGACCCACATAGGAGGTTGGAAGCTGCCTCGAGGAATATGGCTTCTTGTAAACACAAAATCATGAATGCCTTAATTTCTGTCTCATTATGTTCTAGTTGCCCAGCCGCAGGCAGCCTCAAGACAGTACTGACTACATCGGTATTCATACAGATGTAAAAATTGTCAATATTGTCACAAGCTTTTCTTAAGATTTCTTGAGAACCATGTGTCCCGCCCAGACGTGTTGGCTACTTTGCTTATTATGGGGCTGCATATAAAGGGAGCATGTACTGCTGAGTATACAGGCTGAAGGGATAGATGACTCAGTGGGTAAAAACGTTTCTAGCCCAAGTACAATCTCCAGAACTCACACTATAGAGACAGACGTACTGGTTGCACATCTGTAATCCCAGCACTCTACACATTGACATGGAAGGCAGAGACAGAAGAACCACCAGAAAGCTCAAAGGCCAGCAAACCTGGAGGACAAAATATGTCAGAAAAAAAGAGAGGCCATGACTCAGTGAGGTGGAAAAACTGGAGTGGGAAAAGTTGTTCTCTGAATTCAGTACATATGTTGTGGCATATGTACACCTGCATACACACACACACACACACACACACACACACACACACACACACACATGCACACATGCACACACACACACACACACACAGACAGACAGACAGACACAAAAGAGAGAAACACCAAAAGTATTTGTATTCTTATCTTTCTTTATCTATATCTGTCTACATATGTATATCCCTCTCTATATACCTATATAAATAAATAGAAATAAACTTGTATTATTCAACATAAATGTAAGTTTCTGACCAGTCATGTTCTGCAAAGAATTAAGTACCAACAAACATATGGTTGTGGTAAACAAGACAACCTAGCTAGGGCATGATAATATCCCATTTGAAGACTCCTCGGCAGGATCCAGAGTACTATCCATCGCAGTGCAGACAGAATCCTTGTTCAACAGACATTCCATTCAAAGACATAATATCTTCATTGCTGAAGGGATAAGAAGGAGGAGGAAATGGGGGGTGGATGAAGAGAGGAAGATCAGGAGGAGGAAGAGGAGGAAGAGGAGGAAGAGGAGGAAGAGGAGGAAGAGGAGGAGGGGATTCTCCCAACTCTGCAGCAACTTGATATCAAAAGTCTTCATCCAGAACATTCTGTAATAGGACCTGTTTATAAAACTAGATTTCTGGGGAGTCTACTTTAATGATGGGGGGGTCCTTATCCTGACATGGAGATGTGAAACAAAAACACAAATTTATAATAGTCATTGTACTGGGGCTAGGTTTGTACAATGGATAAAATTTCAGTTCTTTGAAGTGGGCTTCTGAAAGAAAGGAAAGAAAGACAGACAGAGAGAGAGAGAGAGAGAGAGAGAGAGAGAGAGAGAGAGAGAGGAAGTGGAGGGATTGCTTGGACTTTGAGTGACACTAAGAATTAAGGGGCCAGCATGATTCAGATCCAGCAGATAGATTATTAATCTAGAGTTATTTTTTTATGTTTGGTTAACTAGACAAGGCAACCAACAGGTATTTGGGACAGTGCATTTTCATCTGTGTTTTAAGGACCACTGGCTTTCTTCAGCACTTGCCCAAACTCCACAGTCCTTAGCATAGTATCCATCTTTCCACTCTACTTCTTAAAGCTTCCCACTCATTTCACCACACCCCAACTGCTCCATCTTACAGCTTTGAATTTCGTATTGACAACTCTTCTAACTACATACTCATTTTGTATTGTTCTTCGATTAAAAATCAGGATCTTTTGAAAACACTATGTGCCCTGGTCCCCCTAAGCTCTGTTGCAGAATTGACACCCCATTCTCTGAGTTTATTTTCTCCTAAACATTGTCATCATTCGTTAACTTCTGCCTGCTGTCACACATGTTCTGTGGAAGGGGGAAAATGTCTATTTTGTAGGCCACCGAGGATTGGTCTTGATGAACATGTTCTTGAGCCTTAAAAGAAATTAGAAAGTATAACTGGCCAGTGTAGGGTAAAATAAAGACAGCTACTCTCTGAACTCTCTCCAGTAAATCATTACCTGGAATAATACAGACAACAGTGTGTGAACAGGAAATGGTTCTGAATCAGTGCTGGTCCTGACATGGAAGGGGTACTGCTCCAAAGTTTTATATTATTTTAGAGCCTTCTACAAAGTGAGTGTCCCCAAGACAAAAGGAGCAGTAGTCAGGGTTTTGATAAAATGTTTTTCATACTTCTGTTATTAAGAGAATTTGCATAGCATATAAGAGTTCTCTCCTCCTTATCCTTTGGAACCTATGATTTATAGAGTAGTGTTTTTAGAATATTAATCACAAAAGGCACTGAGGCAAATCTGACTCAAGGAATCTAGCCCACATAAGAGATGAAAGCAAATCATGTAGTTACAGAAGAATATGAAGACTTGAAATTATTAAAAAGTCAGACCCAGAGACATTCGATTTTGTAAAATCACTATGCTGTGTTGGGAAATTTTCAGAAGCTCTGATCGCAAGAAAATGGGCCCAGAAATGAAGCCTCCAGCTGGGTTTCAAAACAGGAAAAGAAGAGAGAGAGAGAGAGAGAGAGAGAGAGAGAGAGAGAGAGAGAGAGAGAGAGAAATGAAAGGAAAGAAAGAAAGAAATGCCCAGAGTGAAGTTTGTTGCAAATGCAGGCAGATAGCTGAGGAATTAGAAGGCCAAGTTGGCTTGGGCAAGCAAACCACAACAATGGTCAGTCTGATAAAGCCTCTGAGAAAACCTTTCCACTTCAAACCCTGTGCTCTGAAATCATGCCCATTGCCTCTGCTGAGACAATCATATCTTCCAAGGAGAAGGATTCCGGGAGCTGTGGGAGAGTCACAGAGGGGAAGTGTATCAGGATGTAGGTAGAGAATTGGAAGCCATGAAGGCAGGTGTAGAGTCCACTTCTAAACAAACAGCTGAGGGGAGTTTAAGGTAGCCTGAGAATCCCCCAGTGTGTTCTAATCACCCAGGGGAAGGAGGGAGGCTGGAAAGCTGTCCTTTCTTTGTGAATGAATGCTTTGGTTTCGTAAGTGGGTCCTTCAGGAAGGGCTTCCTGCAAAGAATGAGGGAAACTATTCAAATCATCTGAAGATTGCATGTGGCTATCTGAGCTGAGTGGTATGTTTCTCACGGATATTTCATCTTTATGTTTCAAGATTTGGCTTAGCTTTACTATAGCAATTTTTCTTTTGTCCCTAGAATATATTTATCTAACATAACAAAATAACAAACATTTATTGATTGACTTTTGCCTCCGAACTGTCAGGTATCTGAAGCCATTTCTTGCTCAGTTGACTCTCTTTCATGTGTGTGTGTGTGTTTATGTAACATATATGTATGTATATATGCATATGTATATATATATATATATATATATATATATATATATATATATACATTTATATATGATAAAATGTAGATGTGTGTACGTATGGCTGTTGATTGAATATTAATTTATTTATGAGCTTGTTGATTATCAATGCCAATTCATGTATCATCTAGAGTGACATTTCCTGCACTTAGATGCATTTCCCTCCATGGCTCCAGAATCATGTTGACATACACACACACACACACAAAATGGAGTAAGGCCCATTGGACAATCTCCCACTCCTTTTCAGGGTCATGTTTCTGGCTTTCCTTTTAAAGGCAGAGGAACTGAAGGCATCTATGCAGATAAGAGAAATTGATAGAACACATTTATTTGTTTATTCATTTATTTTTGTGTTGTGTGATATGTGTGTACATGTGCTTAAGTGTGTATAAGTGTTGTACATGTATATGTTGTGTTGTATTTATATGTATGTGTTGGTGCACATGCACATGTGTGTGCACATGGAGGCCAAAGTTTGACATAGAGTTGCTTTCTCAGGCTCTCTTCAGCTTAGTTTTTGAGACAGCACATCTCACTGAACTTCTAGTTATTTTTTTATCTAACGCAGGTCTCTGTTGAACTCTAGGGAGTCTCCTGCCTCTGCCCTCCTCCTCAAGGTCTCAAGGCTATCTAGATGGGTATCATGCTGCCCAGGTTTTGTGAGGTTGATGGGAATTCGAACTCAGATATTTATGCTTACACCATAAACATGTCATTAACTGAGCATTCTTCCCAACACTTGTTAGATAATGTGAATGTAACAGTAAATAATAATGTTCTTCCAAGGGAGGTCTGCCCTGAAAAAAAAATGGATTAACTCACTGACCTGCCATTCTATTAATGAGAGAATCTGATCACATCTGTACACAAGTGAATTTTCAGGGGATGATATAATCACTCCTTCATTAACTACTCAATTAATTTCCAGCCTAGAACTATCAGTGGGATTCTTCTTAAACATGAAGAACTTTGTTACTGTATTTTGAAAATGAAACTGGCCTTCAGCATGTGGTTAGTCATAAAGAAAGGAACATTTTCAGGATAGCCATGGGTATTTTTAAAAATAGTGCCCACAAAAGGTCATGATATTGACGCAATTTTCCAAGGACTGGTTTCATTTTTTCCTTGCAAGTTGGTAATTAGGTCATTGGGCCAGTTGTCCTCTGGACTGACCAGTGTCCTCTCAACAGGTTTGCTTCCAAAATTAGTCTTCTCTGGGGATTGTTAGTCTCGTTCAGCTTTTTAAAAGTTAATTTGGCTCTCCTCTAAGGTGCCAATTACACCTCCCTGGAAACTTCAATTTTCCATGTATTCATAGAATCAGGATCCACCAATCGGCCCTACCACAGTCTGACTTTTCCACCATCCTGATTTGGCTGAACTAACTGGGAAAGACAGTTTATACTATAGACTTTGGACATCTTGCCCTGGAATCAGCCAAAGCTTTGGCAAGCATCATTTAGTTTTCATATGAGCAATCTCCCTGGAAATCAGGAAAACATTTCTGAGACATTGCCAGTATCTGACCCAAGCTCATTTGATACATGTCTATTGGTAGCTTGGCTGTTGCTCTAAGTTGTATGTATGTATGTATGTATGTATGTATGTATGTATCTTTGCTTCAAGGGTAATGAACTGTTTTCCCAGTGAAGGTGACTGAGTTTAGCTAGAAATACCAGTGGGCAGGCAGAAGAGAATAAAGTAAGAGGTTTTCCTGAGAGCTGAATACTATTTAGAATCAAATCACCCCCACAAAGTATACTGGTGTTATCAAGCCAAGGGAACGGTTATCATCCACTGACACATACAGAACAAAGAAGGACCAGCTGTCCTCCTTCTGCATAGCTACCTGTTTGCTGTGCTCGTCCAAATCCAGAGAGTGATAAATCATCAGAGCAATTTAGTAGGAGGGACCTTGGACTAGGTCACCAGGAATGCAGATGTAAGAAACATCTAGTTCATCAAAGCACAAAATCTTTCAGTCCCCAACTTACAGTAAGTGTTGGTATAGCCTTTATGATAGTGTGTCGCCTTCTTCAACTGTCACAGATCTTCCTGCTTTTACTTAAGAAGAAAGAAAGAAAGAAAGAAAGAAAGAAAGAAAGAAAGAAAGAAAGAAAGAAAGAAAGAAAATAGTTTCATGAAACAAATTTGCTACCTCGAATTATAGTCCAGAGTTTTCCAGGAGAACTGATTTTACATCTTTCTGAGAAGTTAAATTTTAAGCCTTATAAGATGGCTAATTTGGTGAAGGTGCTTGTAGTCATGCCTGAGGAACTGAATTTCCCCCTAGAAACCATTTGGTAGAAATAAAAAATTGACTCATGTAAGTTGTTTCTTGGCTTCCACATAAGTAACATGACACAGAGTACACACACCACACACACACATGCACACACACGCACACATACACACGCATACACACACATACACACAGGTTAATAAGTAATTTAAATTAATTAAAAATTACTTTTTATGATAATACAGACATATGGTTGAACATGGTATATGTGTTTCTCACAAGTACAGAATTCTCACACTTAAGTCCTTTGTTATGAATCAATACAATTCCATTCTTTTTTTGTTTTGTTTTGTTTTTCAAGACAGGATTTCTCTGTGTAGCCCTGGCTGTCCTGGAACTCACTCTGTAGACCAGGCTGGCCTCGAACTGAGAAATTTGCCTGCCTCTGCCTCCCAAGTGCTGGGATTAAAGGCGTGTGCCACCATGCCCGGCTGACAATTCCATTAAAAAAGGCAATTTCATCCAAATTTTATAAAGTAATAGAAAATACTGATTGTTGCTATATCTAGAATTTTCATAATGTCTCTTTCCAACTGCATGTGATAAGTTCAGATGAGTATAACCTTTTCTTACTCTCTGCAGTGACACTAAGGGGAAATAATATAAACTATAGACCAGAGTTTCAAAAAATGACACTTTTACTTGGAAAAAAAAGATTAATTGTGATCACTCAGATGTGGATATTTAGCAGACAGTTTTTCAAACTTAGTGCACCAAATCTGTCAGTCTCTGGAAAACAAGAGGCAGTGTTTGTTTGCAATGTTAAACTATAGGTTTTGCATGCTAACCAACTGTACCAGTAGAGCAGGCTTTATTCTTACAATAAAATATAAGCTTTCTAGTGAAAAACAAAGACTTGGGGAGGAAACATCACAATCGTCACCCACTTGACAGTATGCCACTAGTGCAGACCCTGTGCCATGATTGCTGATGGTAAAACAGTGTGACTGTCTCATAAAATGAGATTTGTCAATATTTAATAGATCTAAATAACTTAATGAACTTATATTCTTCCCATGACCATTAGAGTATGGAACAACATGATACAGGGCTGGAAGACCCATTCAGGAGGGTTAAGTGATATCTGTGTGTTTGTGTGTGTGTGTGTGTGTGTGTGTGTGCATGTGTGTGTGCATGTGTGTGTGCGTGTGTTTGTGTGTGTGTGTGTGTGTGTGTGTGTGTGTGTGTGTGAATTATGTGTGAGCATGTGTGTATTTTTAGAAGGGGACATCAGATCCCCTGGAGCTGAAGTTACAGCAATTGTGAACACTGAAAAGGTATGTGGATCCTTGCAAGAACAGCAAACAAGCTTATTGTCTGACCCATTTCTCCATCCTCCTCAGTTACCTCTTTAAAAGCCTGATATTAGATTTCCACAAGTGTTCACATTATACTTCTTAAATTATATTTGATAAGTATAAATCTTTCTCATTAAAAGTATGCCACTTAGATAAACATACAAATGCTTATTTATGTTATAAATATACTAATCAATGTACACTTTAATTTCTCCCTTATTATTACTGTTGTAACAAATATTGATAAATCATACTTCTAGAAAAGACTGTGTAATCCCAGTAGGTTATTCATTTTTCTTTGCCTCTCTTTTTGTTATTTAAACAGAACAACGGGTCTGAGAACCTAAACCTTTGAGAAGCTATGTTTAAGAGATATTTCTATGCAGGCTTCCCATTTAGATTGACAGCAGAACCTGCCATTACAAACACTGAAGACATTAAATAAAACAGGCACATTCATTCCTTGTGGCCATGTGAAGATGGTTGTTTGTGTCCCCAGAATTATTGCAGGAAGCCTAAGTCGTTCTCAGGGTGACCACTGAATCAGATCCAAACCTGGTAAGAAAATATCAGAATGAAGAATAATCCCTTTACTAAATCTTGTTTCAACCAATCCCTCTGGTTCCCAAGAGCATAGAAGCTCTTCCCCTTTGCTCAGTTGGCTTCATCATAACAATTGCATATTGTCTGGTAAAAGGCTGAGTCTATTCATTGCAATCCACCAAAAACAAAGACACTTTCCCTTGACAGCTACCAAGGTGATCACTTCTGTTAGGAGTGCTTTTTTATGGTGCTAAATGGCTCCTGGGTTTCCTCTTTGAAAGCTGAGGTATTATTCCCAAGTAAAGGTCTGTAAATACTAAGCATGAGGGCTTCAGGATACGCTGTCAATATTTCTATTCATGGTGTTCCATATACAACAACTCCAACCCAGCTATTAGGGATAAACTGTTTTTATACCTGTAACTCTCTTCTCTTGTGCAATACGCTTGGAACCGTAAGTAATAAACTCGATGGAAAAGTTGAACACTGTCCACAACGTACCCTCCCCTCACTCAATCAATACATGTTGAAAACCTACTAAGTACAAGACGGAAGTGTCTCCATGGATTCCTGATGACACCCTTCCTTCCTCTGAATTAGCCAGTATGGGTTCAATTCATACAGCTGGCATAACAGAGAGGGGTTGGGTGAGACATTTGCAGAGTTGATAGTAAAACAGAAATTTGTGTGACCTTACATGAGTGATTTCTGTGGGTAATCGGGCTCATGAAGATTACTTAAGAGAAATCGGCGGTGGCACAAAAGGTCGAGACTTGCTGCGTCACTGGAGAAAAAAAAAACATCATGGAGTTTCCATTTTTCTCTCTGTGGAAGACTACCGAGTGTTTTCTAAACAATATGCATATATATATATATATATATATATATATATATATATATATATATATATATATTCCCAAATGCTTGTGGCTTGTGTACTCTATAGGTGCATTGCTCACAGAAAGCCAAAAGAGTGTGGGTATGGAGATCTGAACTTGGGTCCTCTTGAAGAACAGCCAGTACTCTTAACCTCTGAGCCATCTCTCCAGCCCTATACAGATGTTCACTGGAAAACAGCACACTATATTCTTGTTTTCATCAATGTACATTGTTTAATTTTTGATATTTTTGATTTTCTTTTTCCTCTCCAAATTCAGAAGAAGAAGAAGAAGAAGAAGAAGAAGAAGAAGAAGAAGAAGAAGAAGAAGAAGAAGAAGAAGATTAATACACACCCACACCTTTTCTTGGACCTCTATAGGAAGGAGAGATTTGCTTAATGAGTTTCTAGAGTTTGGTGGTTAAAGAAGAAACAATATATTAAGGCCTGACTGTAGGTATAGAAGATATATCTTGATAGATTTAAGGCCTTGCTTGGAGAAAGAAGGATGTTTTTCTTTGAGAATGTGACCATTGATAGGTGGCACATTGCCCTGTTGAGGACCCCATGCCCATGACGGTGTGGGAAAGCACTAATTATTAGGTTGATTAAATTATTAAATAAATAAATGAAAAAGAGCCTGAAGTTAAGAGGGAGCTGTATTGGGTAGATAGATGGTCCTGGAAGAGACTCAGTGGGAAGGACTCATGTGCAGGCACGTAATCACAATACTCTGTACACATGTATAAAATTTCCCATGAATAAATAATTTTGAAGACCTCCCATTATTACCTGCACAGTGAATTAATTTCTCAGTATATAAGCCTGAATTTCTTAATTTACTAAATGGATGCAGTAATAATACCTAAGTGAAGAAGTTGTAGGAAAGGATAAGATCATCCACAGAAGGCTTTAGCTCAGTACCTACCTGCAGAGTAGACTTCTAACAATCTCCTATCCCATCATCACTACCCCAAAATACAAAGCTTTAACTGTCAAAATCCTGAGTAGAATAAGCAATCCAGGAAGACTTTCGTTCATCTCACATCAGACAGATCAGGATGGACATGCTCTTTTAGGATGCTGCTTTTCAATGTGTGGAAATTCTTTAGAAGAACAAGGTAGGGAAACTGGAGAGATGGCTCAGCAGTTAAGAGTACTACATGCTCTTCTAGAAAACCTGGGTTTGATTCTCACCACCCACATGGCAGCTCACAACCTTCTGTAACTCCAAAGCCAGAGTATGCGATGTCACCTTCTTCTGGACTTCAACGCGTCTCCACACAGTTGTATACAGACATACATCCAGGCAAATCACCCACACACATAAAACTAAAACAGCACAGAACAACATCAAACAAAATAATTTTAAAAAGGTAATCCCATTTTCAAAGTGTTTAAGTTTTCTGCATTGTGCTAGCAAAGTACATCTGTTTTTCTTTCTAAAACCGTGCATCTTAACTATTTTAAATAAGTTTTGTTAATGCATTGTGCCTTGTGTTATTTTATTTTTTACTCTAATATCCCCTTCTAGGGCAAACTCCTGCCCGACAGATATTTGCCATTCTGTTATTGTTTTAAAGCGTCTGCCCCAGACACATAAGCATTGATGGAATGCAGTGGAAAAATCAATGATTTAAATCTCGAATGGGGTAATAAACTGCAGCCAGAAGCTAATTGTCCTGAAACCTGAGCTTTTATAACATGTTACTACTGGAGTGGGACCACTCGGCACTACTTTGGTGGGGTTGTTGTGTAATTGGGAGTAGATTACATTGCAGACATATATATATATATATATATATATATATATATATATATATATATATATATATATATATTTTAAAAGATGTCAAATCAGACATCTTGCCTATGACTGTAGTTTTCAGCCCAATTCTCCGAGCGATCGATGCATTTTCCCCATTAAAGTACTGATGGGGAATATTAATTCATATAATGTTTAACGGCTCACTGTGGACTTCTTCTCTGCCAACTTTCTTCCACCCAAGACGTCCTGAAGTGCTGCCATTCCTGTCAAAAGAAAGCAATCATTAATAAAAGCACAGGGAGGCCAGCGGCGAGCGGAGAGCAAGACCGTGATGATATATAAGGACTTCACTTCTCCTTAATTGGATCCTGAGCTGCATGTGCCAGGGAAGTAGATGGCCCCGCAGGATCCTAACCAAGCCCTGTACAGAACACAAAGGAGACTATGCCCACCGCCTCCGTTTATCGAATGGTTAGGCGATCTAAGACACGATATTTTTTTGGTTTTGTTTTTAGACGTTACATTTTTCAGACATTTTGGTGTCCTTAAGAACAAGGAGCTGTAGTCTTCTAGCCAAAGCCTGAACACCCCTGGAGGCCAGAGAAATAGCCCCACTCATGTGTCAAAGTCTTAAGTAAATTAGGTTAAGCCCAGAGGAGAGCATGTCCAGGGGTACATGAGACAAGGACGGGGAGACCACAACGCAGGAGCCGTAATCTCTGGGTCTGCTTGTCTTTCTTTCTTTCTTTCTTTCTTTCTTTCTTTCTTTCTTTCTTTCTTTCTTTCTTTCTTTCTTTCTTTCTTTCTTTCCTTGTTTTTTCTCTTCTTTTCATTTTTCTTTGGAGACCACCTGCCTTTAAGAAACTTGCTCTCCACAGAAGTTTGCAACAAAATGAGATCTGGGTATTAGAACAGAGATTTGTCAGGCTGGTGAAAGGCTTAGCAGACAAAGGGGGCTTGCTGCCAAGCCTGAGAACCTGAGTTTAACACCTGAGACATACAAACTCAGAGAGAACGGATTTCTGAAATTTGTTCTTCATCCTCCACATGTAGGCTGTGCTTGGGATCTCTCTCTCTCTCTCTCTCTCTCTCTCTCTCTCTCTCTCTCTCTCACACACACACACACACACACACACACACATGCACAGGAACATAAAGTGAAAATTATCTACAATATTCTGAGGCTGTTTAAAATAGGTTCTCCAACAGACCAGACTTTTTTTAAGTTTTCAACAATTCTCATAAAAAGAAAATCTCTAAGGTAAGAGAATCTTAGTATTGATCATACTGCTTCTTGTTAGCTTGGGTTCATAGTCTTTATCCTTATATATGAAGATGTGCAGGACTATAATTGATGTCTATGATCTCAGGCTGATCCCTTCCATGATCTTGTGAGGTCCTTGCTATTATGGATGTCATTACCAATTTATAGCTTAAGCCCCAAATGGATTAAACACTTTGTCCAGTTACCTTATCACTGATATGTCTAAGAAATACAGCTGTAATCCTACAGGTTCCAAGCCCAGGAATATTTCACTGAAGGATTAGCAATGGGCTTAGACTCATAGTGCTTTAAGCTACAAATCAACTTGAATAGGCATCCTTTAATCCAAACCTTTTAGGGAGATTATTCAATTGGCCCTGAGAATGTTTGATTTGTGAATGTCTCTTGGCCTACAAATAATCTTTTCCCTCTAAATTAGTTTAAAGTATTCATAGTAAGTGGGCTGGAGAGATGGCTCAGTGGTTCAAAGGGCTTACAAGTTTTCTATAAGTCCTTGGTTTACTTCCCAGAACCCAAACCGAGTGACTCACAATCACCTACAATTCTGGCTCCAAAAGAGCCCTCTTTTGGCCTCATCGCATACCCAAACACACATGTTTAAACATACATACATACAAACATACATACACACAAACAAATAATAATACATCTTAAAAATATATGTGCATTTAAGATGCTTTCCTAAAGATATTTCTTATTTAATGTGAAGTAAGTGTCATCCATCACAAGGACAGCTTGGTGAGGATTCTAGATATGTTTCTTATATTTCTTATGAAAATGGCTGAATTATGCCATAGCATGTGTTGGGTAGTATGCAAGACTGTAGACATAAGGGGCAAAACAGAGGACAATAAACTAAATTTTCTTTTTAATTTATAGTCTAAGGTAGGAGAGATGTAAATACATTTATCAGCATGGTTCAACTCTGCAGAAGCTAACATCCAGGAGTAGGATTAGAAATCACTGGGGTGTTGCTTTAAATAGTCTCTGAGAACTGTAAGCTTAAAAATATAGTGAGTCAGAGGGACTTCTCAGGAGCCAATTATAGTAATCTGGTTAGGAGATAAAGATGTCTTGGATCAAGTGAAGAATAGCTTAGACACTGAAGAATGGCAGAATACGAAAGACCTAACAATTACTCTCTGAGTTAGTTTTATGTTGCTGAGGCAGAAATGCCTGAAAGAAACAAATTAGGAAAGAAAGATTTATTTTAGCTCACTGTATCATAGTAAGGGGTCATATGGGAAATATGAAAGAAGCACAAGCTATTCACAAGCAAAACTCAAAATAACTACACTTAAAAATGAGCAAACAGCATGGTAAACATTATTCAAAACAGCATGGAGGTTTCGCAGAAATATGAAAACTACAACTCCCATAAGGGCCAGAATCCTACTATAGCATATCAATCCAATGGGAAGGAAAAATCAGTGTGAAAGAATGTGTACACACTCTTGTACTTACTACAACACAGTATTCATAGAACCAAAGACACACATGCAGGTGAAGTCAAGAGACAGATAGACTTTAAAAGGGTAAATAAACAATGGAACATTATTTTATATATATATATATATATATATATATATATATATATATATATATATATATTTCCATTAATTTATTTACTTGTTCACTTTACATCCTGATTGCTGCACCCCCTCCAAGTCCCCCCTTCACATATCTCCTCCCTGCTTCTTTTCTTAGAGGTTTGGTCCCCTCCTGGGCATTTTCCCTCCAACCCTGGCACATAGAGTCTCCATAGAATTAGGTTCACCTATTCCCACTGAGGCTGAACAAGGCATCCCACTTAGGGGAACTGATTCCACAGACAGACAATAGCTTTATGGATAGCCCTCACTACAGTTGTTGGGGGACCCACATGAAGACTGAGCTGCACATCTGCTACATATATGCCAGGGGCTTCAGTCCAGCCCATGTATGCTCTTTGGTTGATGGTCCAGACTCTGAGAGCCCCTAAGAGTCCAGGCTAGTTGACTCTGTTGGTCTTCCTGTGGAATTCCTAATCCCTTTTGGGGCCCTCGGTCCTTCCTCCAGCTCTTCCATAAGATTACATGAGCTCAGTCCAATGATTGGGTCTCTGCATTTGTTTTCATCAGCTACGGGTTGAAGGTTCTCAGGGGACAGTCATGCTGGGCTCCTGACTGCAAGCATAACAGAGTATCATTAACAGTGCTAGAGATTGGTGCTTGCCCACGGGATGGGTCTCAAGTTAGGCCAGTTATTGTTTGGTCATTCCCTCAGGCTCTGCTCCATCTTTGTCCCTGCCCTTTTAGACAGGGCAAATTTTGCTTCAAAAGCTTTGTAGGGGGTTGGTGTGAGTCCATCCTACACCAAACAGAATAGCTGAGATTTAAAACCTCAAACAACAGCACATGCTGACAAGAATGTGGAGAATTCCTCCGTTGCTGGTGGAAGTGCAAATGTGTATAGCCACTCTGTAAATCAATCTGACAGTTTCTCATAAAGTTGGAAATAATTCTGTCTGGAGACCCAGCTATACTTCTCCTGGACATATACCCAAAAAGGAGATCCACTATACCACAAGAACAGGTGCTCCACTATGTTCCTTATTTGAACTAGCCAGAAACTGGAAGCAACCCAAATGTCCCTCAATGGAAGAATGGACACAGAAATGTGGTTCAAGTACACAATGAAATACTAACCAGCTATTAAAAACAAGAACATCATGAATTTTGCAGGCAAAAGGATAGAACTAGAAAATATCATCCTGAGTGAGGTAACCCACACACCAAAGGACATGCATGTAAGTACTCACTTATAAGTGGCTATTAGTCATGAAGTACAGAATACTCAGGATACACTCCACAGACCCAATGAAGCTAAACAGGAAGGGAGGCCTAAACGAGGATTCTTGAATCTAACTCAGAAGGGAGAATAAAATAGTCATAGGAGGCAGATGGAGGGGAGGAACTGAGTGGGAGTTCAAGATCAGGTGTGGAGAGAGATAAGAGAGACAGCCAGAGGGTCAGTAGAATGAAGAGAAATTTGCAGCAGGCGGGGTTGGGATATGGGGGATAGGGGATGGGGACATCTCTAGGATGTGGAGAGACTTAGGATGGCAAGGCTCTCAGAAGTCAATGTGGGTGACCTTAGTTGAGACCTATAGCAGAGGGGATATGGAACCTGAAGAGACCTCATCTTCTGTAGTCAGGCAGGACCTCCAGTGGAGCAATAAGGACACTATGGAACATTATTCACCCTTCAGTGAGAAGGGAGTCCTGTCATTTGTGATGATGTCACTGAATGACAGTTACCATCTATTAGAAGAATTATGTCAAGTGCACAGAAACCGATATTAAAGGATATAGCCTCTACACAAAATCCCAATCTTTTAGAAGCAGAAGGTGAAACAGTGGTTACTAGGTTCAGACAGTGTAGCATCATGAAGGGACATTGAAAAGACCTGAGAAGATACTCCTCGAAGGATGCAAACTTTCAGTTAGGCAGGAATAAGACGTTCAAGAGAGCAAATGAATCAAGTGATATATATGGCTGTGGTTGGAGGCAGCTTTGTGTACATCATTGAGAGAGTAGATTTGAAGGTGTTCTCGTCACAAACAGGAGTCAAGTAAACCCCCAGGGATTGTTGGCACTTTTCATCCCAGTACTTCAGAGGCCTAGAGAGAGGACATGCTATAAGTTCAATGCCAGCCAGGGCAACCTGCCAGGTCCAGGTGAGCTTGGTGTACGGCGTAAGCTCCTGCCTCAAAGACTAAACTGAGGAAACTCATGAGCTGTGTGAGATCACTATGCATCAAAGCTTCATGGTTTATGCCCTGGTATATGATATTGTTTTGTCAGTGAAAAGATAAACTAATATGTAAAAGAATGGTAATAAATTAGCCACTTAAGTCCTATAAACATGCTCTACTTTTTTCTTCTTTTTTAAAAAAATTGATTATTTTATTTATTTACATTTCAAATATTGTCCCCCTTCCTGGTCTCCCCTCTGCAAACCCCCATCCTATCCCTCCTCCCTTTTGCTGTTAAGAGGGTGCTCCCCGACCCATACACTCTTGCTTCACCCCTCTAGCATTTCCTTATGCTGGGGCATCAAGCTTCCACAGAACCAAGGGCTTCTCTGCCCATTGATGCCAGATAAGGCAATCTTTTGCTAAATAAGTAGCTGGAGCCATGGAGACATCCATGTGTACTCTTTAGTTGGTAGTTTAGTCCCTGGGAGCTCTGAATGGTCTGGTTAGTTGATATTTTTGTCCTTCCTGTGGGGTTGAAATCCCCTTCAGTTCCTTCAGTCCTTCTGCTAACTCTTCCATCCAGGTCCCTGGGCTCAGTATGATGGTTGGTTGTGAGTATCTGTATCTCTATTAGATGCTGACAAAGCCTCTCTTTTTAAAAAATACATTTATTTTTTATTGTATGCGTATTAGTGTTTAGTCTACATGTCTATATGTGCATCACATGCATGCTTGGTGCTAGAAGAGATAAGAAGAGAAATTTCCTGAGGCTGGAGTGACAAGCAGCTACGAGCTGTCATGTGGGTATTGAAAACTAAGGCTAGGTCCTCTGCAGGAGCAGTATGAAGACTTCACTGCTAAGCCATCTCTCCAGTCCCAACATGATTTATTTTATAAAATGTATAGCACAAATAATTTGTTTTTGCAACATATAAAATAATGCAAAACATGCTTTCATAATTTGATAGAATATGAATTTGTTCATATAAGTTACTTAGATATTATACTTAAACTATATTTGAATGCTACATGTTTACTTCTGTATCCTTCATACTTGCATATGTGTACTTGTGTATGCTTGTGTGCATGAGTATGCATATGAGTATGTATATGTGTGTGTATACATGTGAGGGTATAGGTATGGGTACATATTTATCATTGTTTTTATTTCATACATATCCTGTACCTGTGTCTTTGTATTTGTATATTCTAAGACACACATCCATGTGTACCAGAACATATCCATCCATACATGCTTATTTATAGATATTCAAGCCCATGTTTATATGACTGATTACATTTCATATTCTTATGTGAAAATAGGTAATGAGTTTCCTTCTTTCTATAATCAATGATATTCTGTCAAACAATGATATCTGTTGTATGACCAAAGGACAACTCTTAAGATCAAGCTACTAATAGCAATGGTACTGAAACATAACTACATCCCTTTTCAAATGGAATTGCTAGTATTAATGGGCTTTTATTTAGCAATGGAATGTAACTAAGTAACAAGCACTGGGATGAAGTGCAGAGAATGGGATAGAACTCTTAGAAACTGGATGGGCTTGGAAGACGTTTTCTTGAATCTAGCTCATGGTAATTGTAATCATGAAGACTGTCTACTATGCGTCATAGCTGGGGTGCATGAAGAATGGATTCAGGAATTAATTTCATTCAATTACTTAATCCCAAATGTGGGTGATTTTACATTGTGAAATTATTAATCACTCTCTTATGAGAGCCAACAATAAAAAAAAATGGTAGGGTCTTGAGTGTCTTTCAGCCTAAAAGTGTTCTGTTTACTTTTTCTTTGATCATGGAAATCCACAGGCAGCCATAAAATTTTTACTGGGGCTATAATTATTTGAAACTTTCAGGGTGTCAATAAAACACTTTATAAGAACCTAAAGTATCTTGTGTTGATATTATTTCTAGTTTTCTACTTACAATGAAAATAAGAATTGTGAGTTCTATTCATCATTTCCATATGAACAAACAGTAGAAAAAATGGTGTGTTGACTCACTGAGAAAACACCCAGCTGGGGTTGATTAACCACACGTAACTACTCATCTTTATGATGCTCAAATATAGATAAGGTACAATCGCTAGGACCTCCCAGAGGACAGGTCAGGCAAGGCCTTTGAATCATGAGTAAACAGGGTATTCTCTGACTGTTCTGCAGTCCATGACAAGTTACCCCTGTTTAAGTGGTCAATTCTCCTCATATCTGATCACATGAAGACATAGAGTTAGTATAATACCACTATCTAGGACTCAGTAATGGCATCTCTTCTCAATTCTGAGATACTGGGGACACCACCAATGTCGCAAATTTCATTTGGTTTGATTAGCCCCTATATAGTGAGTTCTTACACACACACACACACACACACACACACACACACACACACACACACACACACACATATGCTTCATTCGGAAGTAAGGCTTGTTCTATGTACCTACCTACCTATATATCAATCTATTTCCTCTTTTAAAACAATACCTTCAAAACAATGAGAAATGAAACATTTCCTGTCTTAAGTATATTTCTGGAATAATTCACTGGGTGAAGATTCTTGCTTCATATGCCTGGAAACATTAATTTGATTCTGGGAACCATGGGGAAGGAAAAATATTTCCTTTGATCCCCCCCCCCCATACACAATGAATGTCATGCACGGCATGTATATGCTCTCTCTCTCTCTCTCTCTCTCTCTCTCTCTCTCTCTCTCTCTCTCTCACACACACACACACACACACACACCTCAAAATCAAGAAGAGATGAAAAAGAAAGGGCTTTGGCCTTGGCTACATGGAACTGACAGTCTTCCCAGAGATAAACCATAAGTAAACATAACATGTAGGTTCTTTAGAAGAGAGCTGAAAAAAATGCCAGCATTTTAAATGAGAGTTGTTGGGTTTGGATAATGGCTTTTCATGGTTGAAATAGAGGCAGAGGAAGACATTGTGAAATAGAGAAGTTTTAAAGAGAAGGAGTGTGTGTGTGTGTGTGTGTGTGTGTGTGTGTGTGCGCGCGCGTGCGTGTAAGAGGGAGAAGGGGAATAGAGAGAGAAGAGATAGGAGAGAGGAGAAAAAAGAGGAGAGAGGGGGAGATATGGGGGGGGGAATGAGAGACACAGAGAGAGAGAAAGAGATCCAAGACAAGGAGGACCATTTTTTTTTTTTTTTGGTCATATCTTCCCGTGAGAAGGTGGGGAGAGCCAGTACACACCCAAAGCAATAGCTGACTCACAATTTCCCATAGTCCATATCACACACTTTCAATATCAACTGTCACAGGAGTATTTAGCACACCCACAACGGCAATCTCCAAATGGAAGGCCACCCCTTAGCTAGCCTAGCAAAGACAGCCAGTCTCCACATGCTGAGTGGGTGCTTTGCTGTCTTTTATTTCTTTTGATCTACTGTCAGTATTTTATTTCTCTGTGATACCTGGTCAATGACCAAAGACAAATGTGGGTCCATGAGATGGAGAAGGTAAAACTTTTGAAAAAAGCAAAAGATCTGACTTCCTCCCAATTTCTGCTCCATGTTGACCATACTCCTTCCTCAGCACATATATTTTTATCCACTATGTCAATGCAACAACATTGTCACGTCTTTGGATGTGTAGTCTTTATCAGAGAAGGGAAGTACCTCTAATGGCCATTAATCTCTCCTTTCATGGATTTCAAAGTTTCATAACCTTTTCTGTAGTGTTCATTGGTACGGTAGTAGCACATTTGACTTCTCCAACCCTCTTGATTTTGGCTACTATATTTCACTGTAGCCTGAATTCTATACATAGTGAACCTGTTTCAAGATTACTGCTTTCCACCTCCACTGCTAAGACTGAAGCTAGGAGCTTGATGGACACACAGAAGAGTACCTCTGTATCCTCCTATCACCCAGATCCATCTTTGACTCTTCTCTGCCTTGCTGTGGTATGAGGGTTAGAATACAGTGCTTGGAGTCTCTTGCCAGGCAGATTCTCTGTGATTTCAGCCCAAGAAATGCAATGTGAAGATGGTGACTAGAGGAAGGGGAAAGGCCCAGTGCTCTTTCTTCCCCACCCCAACATGGCCTCAGACCTTCATCTTTAACAATAGTAGTATTCGTCCACAAACCAGCTCTCTGGCCAGGTACCCTCCTCTTCTGGGGTTGCAGCTCTGCTCTGATAAAAGGAATCCCTTTTCCCAACCCTTCTACCCTGGGGATGCAATGTCTTCCCTTGTAACTCTGCCCACATATCATTAAGTAGACTGTTCATTAAAATCTTTTCATATGTACCATCTGCAGTAAGTTCTCTTTGTTGGCCAGGACTTCTGACTGATAAAGACTCAATAAAGACTTGCTGAAAGACTGTTGAATGCACAGAAATTCTTGGCATCCTTTGAAAAGTTGACTGATGCTGTCTGGCAGCCAACCTCTGAGGAACAGTGAATACTGAGTAGGTGACTGAAAGGCCTGGCCAATGTTGAATGTGTATACAGAATGCAGTGACTACTGGTTGGCAAGTAACACACTCGATATCCAAGCAAGTGACTTTTCTTCATGATGTCAATGTATGTAGATTTCTCTATGCAGGCTGAATATCATTGTGCTGATAAAATACGATGTTTGATACAGGGCACCATGCTTGCAGGGTGAGGTGTTGGAAAAGAGGAAGCAATTAAAGTCATTGTTGAAGTACAACTTGCTACTGGCTAATTTGTTTAAGCTTTTTCTGAACTCACTCCTCTAGAAAATTACAGAGACTTCATGGAGAAGTTTGAGGCAAAAAAAAAAAAATCTCAGTTGCAAAAATGTGCATACTACTGTGCACAGCAAAGTGTTTGATTAATTATGTACATTGTCCCCTCATTTAGCTCTCTCTCTCTCTTTCTCTCTCTCTCTCTTTCTGTCTCTCTCTCATCTTTCTCTGTCTCTGTATGTGTGTGTTTGTAAGTGTGTGTGTGTGTTATGCACATGAGTGTACATGCCCCTAGAAGCCAGACATCAGTGTTTGCTTATCTTCCTTAATTGTTCTACAACTTACTTTTTGATACAAGTTCTCCCACTGACCAGGCTATACTGGCCAACCACAAGCTCCATGGATTCTTCCTTTCTCTTTAACTCCATCATTGGTGTACTACCAACCTTGATTTTAAGTACAAACAGATGATCTGAACTTGAACCCCTAGGTTTGCAAGGAAGATACTTTACCGAGCTGTCTCTGCACCCCCATCTGATTTATTCCTTTCTTCTCCAAGTTCCCTGTGAGCACTAGAACTTGAATTTTGTTTCATGAAATAATGTGCTAATTACTGATTATGAGGTAATAAAAAATAGAGGAATCATAATTGGTGATTAGAGAAATAAAGGATGCAGTGGCCATGGAAAAGATTTCCAGTGAAAAGATAGGACTGAAGACCTCTTGCTTTCTTCTGAGTTTTATTGTAATTCCTTCTTATCAACTGCTACAAATAAATTGGGACCTAAGAGAAACTTTTAAATCCTTTGATGGCATCTTCCATATTATTCCAGGTCAGAAAAAAGGGAGTCATTTATTTCTTTGTGAATAAACATCAGGACATTGAGGTACAGGAGAAGCCTATAAGGAAAGTACAGTGTGTCTTGGAGATGCTGAATGGTAGCTCACCCAACCGAGGACTCACCCAAAAAGGGTCCACCACACACCATACAATCAGCTCTCTCTATTTGGTTGCTTGGCATGTTAAGCAATATTCCACAAGCACTAAAGTAGCATACCACTGAGTCAAAATTGAGTCCCTTTCAAGAATATCGAACAAGGGAAACTTGGCAGCCTTTCTTTGCCATAGGGGGAAAGTGAGGGGCCTTCTTGGGAGATTATTGGTGCGAAATCCTTATTTATAGCTTTTTAAATTTACCACTCTGTGCATGTTAAGGCATGTAAATATATTTCCACTCAAGCCTACACCTTTTCCCCTGTCTTTTTTTAAAATTTTATTTTCAGTGTTTATCAAGCAAAGATTATTTTGTAGAGGAGGTAGAGAGGGAGGTATTCATTTTCCCTGTTAGAGAATTCGCTACACTTCGGGATAGAGTAACAGACCTGTTTGGCTTCAAACAAAATGCTGATTAGGAACATACAAAACCCTCAGGTCCCCCCCACGGTCTGCACTGCCTGGATTTTCCATGCTCTTGGGAACTTCTTGTGCTGAAGTGTGACCACCCAGCAAATTATAAAACCGTGGTCATTGCTAAGGATAACTGTGAAAGGGGACTGGTGTGATCGTGCAGACAATTCTAGCTCTCAGATTTGAAGACCAAAAATGGGTGAGGACTAGTGCTTGGGGGATGGTTCAGTGAATGAAGTGCTTACCACCAAACCAATGAGGACGCAGTTCAATCCACAGAATCCACATCAAAATAAGTTAGGTGTGCTGACATAGACTCTTTATCCCAGTTCTGGGGAGATAAAGAAATGAGAATCCCAGGGCTGCCTAGCAGTTAGCTTAGACTATTTGAGGAGTGTCCAAAGGGTAAGAGAGGCTTTCTAAAAAATACTAAATGTAGACCACAAGGAGGAATAACACCCGAAGCTATGCTATGGACTTTACATATATTTACATTCACCTTTGCTCACGCATGCACACACACACACACACACACACACACACATACACACTCACACTCACACACAGTATGGGAGAGAGCAGCAGAGAAATATTGGAATCACAACAAAATACAAAGAGCAAACAAGCATCTTTCAGCTGGGTCTTGGAGAAATGTTTGTCTTTCCAACCCAATTTGTTGTTTAAGATGCCTTTGTCTGTTTAACACCAATAAACAGTCATCAACATGGTGTTGCGTCCTGACACTGTCCCCAGCATCACAGAGAATCAAAGCTCATATTAAGCCATTTGCATCTTACTCATCTAAAATGCAACCCTCAAAGCCCATCACATTAAGTACTTGGTCTTCACCTTAGCGCTGCTCAGAGGAGTTCCGGTTTGATTCAAGATGCTATGACAAAACAGTCTGAAATGCTCTGGCCCAAAGCATCAAAGATGAGGAGAGGGGTTGATTTTCAGCTACCAGGTCACAATCATTATTGAGAGGGGTGCAGATAGGATCTCATGCAGAAATAGGAAGCAGAGACCATGGAGGAATGCTGCTTGCTGGTTTTCTGGCTGGCTCAGGTTCCTTACTTAACCCAGGATCATCTACCTTCGGCAATGGTGCTGCCCAGTGAGGAGGGCTCTTCTACAGGGTGATATAATACTCATCGTCCCATAATCAGGATTCTACTACCCCATTCTATGCCAAGGGCCACTATGAGTTTGAACGCCATAGCAGTAGCAGTCAATATCTGGGTGCTCTTGATACTTATACTTAGACCTTTCCAGAAAATAAAATTATAAGGTTCCTTCGTGTTATTAACAAGTGACCTCATAAATCCAGCAGCAGGGAGCAGAAACCATAATTAACATTTCTTTTCTCCTTAGACTTTTCCCCCAGGCACTTACTAGCAGGCTAATTCCATCTTTCTTGAAGATCTCACTCAACAATTATGTAACATCCAAAAGCTGTGAACTCACTCTGGTGGTACTTTAAAAGACATATGTGTTAACATAGGAACCTGATCAATAGGCTTCAGACATGGACAGCTTGAATGTTAAGTCTCCCTTCTCAGATTCTGACTCCTATAATCTGATGAGGAGGTACACCTGACCCAGACCGAAGCAATCCAATTCTCTCCTCAGTAAGTTCCAAGACGGAAGTTACCACAGCTGGGAATAGAAATGGGATTCTTGCTTGATAAGATGTTTTTAATTTTACATGTTCTCAAGGAAAAAGCCAGAAATTCTAGAAAGCTGAAAAAAGCAATGGTTAGAGCACACCTCTAAGAGACCCAGAGTGGAGAACTTGTGTGAGTAGAGATTTTAAGAAAATAATTCTATTGTTCATAGTATCCTAAGGCCAACTACTAGGTCTTTTAATGAGCCCTCCTGTGTTTTCACTCTTGGGTCAACCAAAACCATTCTACCTTAAAATGACTTTTTCTCTACTTGGATTTCAGGTAACCTAAAGTAAATTTTCTTTTTAGTTACTAGAAACTAAAAGACTCTTGGTTAAAACAATTGCATTTAACTCTAAGGGAGAATGGAGGCTTTCGTTCTTTTAGTTTTCAATGCACCCGACACAGTACTTGGCACATGGGAGCTCTTCAATACTCTGCGTGTAAGAAACAAATAGAAACATGGGTGAACTTCGATGCAAGCCCCGGAAACCACACATCCTCTCGAAACTCTGAAGTATGAAGCAATAAAAAGCCGAATAGTGCATGTCCCTGGGCAGATTGAAAAGTTCTCGCCTGACACTTGTTTTAGTCAGTAATTGCTCACTCGTTTAATCCATTTGAGAAATAGCCTTAACCACTACACGAATTATTGGTGTGTGTTTCTCTAGGATATGTAGTAAGGTATTAATGCACCTTGAAACATTTAGGCCTCTTTATCGCTCTCAGATGTTCAAAGTGGCTCGACAAAGGGGAGGGAGGGAGTAAAGTTCAGAATGGATAAAGTGGAGATTTGTGCTCTCAATCACTGGTAAATCTAACACCCCAGCCACCCAAGGGGAGGGGCCAAGTGCTGTGGACTGTTGTTTCCCTGGGATGTGCATTAAGGAAAGACTACATTTAGCAAAAGCCAACATCCCTCTTGTAATGTTTTATGATTGTTATAGTATCTGGTAACTTCTGTTTCCCTCTGGCTGTGATGTGAGAGGCTCTCCCCCAACTCCCTCCTACCCCCCATGACAGCAATCTTCAGCTGTAAAACAGCAAGACCGTCAGCCAGCAATAATTTGCAATCCAAACAGACTTGACGCTCCCTGACATTTATTGAAACCTCAGACCCCGTGCACTGGTTTCAGTTTTCCTCGGTTGCTCTGTTTTTACAGACAGACAAGTGCTTAGATTTAGGTTTAATAATGAGGAGAAATTTCTTCTTGGCCTCCTCTTGCTTGTGTTGGCTGCACCAGACTTTGCAACAGACGGGTGGTTGGAGTTAATTATGCTAACTGGTGAGAACATTATTTGACCCCACTGGTTCAGCCCCAGAGGCCTGGTGCCTCCTCAACAGACATAGGCGGATGGAATGCTTCAAGGCCTGGGCAGAGGGCAGGAGGCAGGGAGAGAAAGTTCTCTTCTGCTCAAGGGCAAAAGGATCCCTACTCTCACTCCAAGTCAGTTCAGGACCAAGGGCCCTGATACACAGAAGCCAGTAAGGGGCAAAGGAATAGAAGGTAGGAAGGATTTTCTAAACACCTTCTAGCACAGGAATGCTACTCTCTGGAGGAAGTGTCATTTTGGAGACTGCAATGCTCTTGCTGTTTTCGAGGAAAGAAAACTGGGAAGGCTTCACCACAAATCTAGCCTGACAAACCAAGAAGTAGACGCTTGCTCTGTGTGTTCTTGAGAGATGCTGACCAGAGCCATATTGTAGCTATGTTAAGGACTGTTGGTGGCTGCAATGGACGATACTCATGTCATGCACATTCTGTCATGATTGTTACTCTACTAATGATCATGAAAAAGATAACAGCACACCCAGTACCTTGTTGCCCTAATAATAAATTGTCATTCAGGAGCCTCAGTGAGAAATTTGGCCAATGTATCCTAATGGAAATTCATATATACATAGTATGTTGGGCACTCTTAACAGAGCTTTGGCTATTAAATTATACTTCATTCTAAAGAATAACTTGTCGAGGAAGAGAAAAGATTAAGCTGTTGAGTTAACTTTGGCACAGTATCTTTTCTAGGATTGTGCTTTGCTGATGCATACCCACCCATGCAGGTCCAGATCATTGAGAAAGGTTTGGAAATGCCTAGGCACTAATGCTTTACATGATCTGCCTGACAGCATGAACTCTTTATAGAAGCATTATGTAGCTCCATTCTTTACAAAGCTAGGACAGTTGCTTAAAGTTGTGTTGTCAGCTGCTACTACTGCCCCATGACAATTTATAAAACCCACCAAGATAATAAGGGAAAGAAGAAATAAATAGTATTCTAAGCAAGTTTCCCCACTCATTTCTATCAGACTGGAGCCCTTCATGTTCTCCATTTCCCCACCCCCTCCATGAGCATGTGTGTGTGTGTGTGTGTGTGTGTGTGTGTGTGCTGTGTTTGTGTATGTGTATGTGCATGGGAAAGGCCAGATGTTCGTCTATTATACTCCAACTTACTTTCTGAGACAAGATATCTTACTGAACTTGAAGCTCACTCTTTTGGCACAACTGGCAGAGGAGCTAGCCCAGTAATCCTGCTGCCTCTCTACATGTGCACACTGATATGCCCAATTTTTTCCACAGGGGTGCTGGTATCCAAACATAGGTTCTACTGCATTTGCAACAAGCACATTATCCACTAAGCCATCTCCCCAGGCTCTCTCCATCTTTATCTTTTGGAGATATTTGATTCTTGCAATGCGTCGATTATTATTTTTCCCTTCCTGTATGTTACTGAAAACAATAACAAGAGAATCAATATTATAAGCCAGCATGGAAAGATCTCTTATTCTTTGAAAAATAACAGCCAAGTATCAGGTTTTATATAGAGTGTAAGTCTTGACAGCATTTTTTTGTTGTTGATTTTTTAAAAAAAGATTTACTTATTTTATGTGTATGAGTACACTGTCTCTGTCTTCAGACACACCAGAAGAGGGCATCAAATCTCATTACAGATGGTTGTGTGCCACCATGTGGTTTCTGGGAATTGAAGTCAGGACATCTGGAAGAGCAGTCAGTGCTCTTAACTGGTGAGCTGTCTCTCCAGCCCAGGCATTTCTTTGTAAGCAGCATAATTCATTCCATTCAATGATCATGTCCCACCTCCAATCTTCCTCACCCAGCATCCACTTGATTGTAATTACATGTTGTGAGTAAGGAGTAAGACTCTTTAGTCATAGAAACTCATCTCATCCTCTATGGAAATAATGCAAAGTATATGTGTTTTGTGAATCAGGGATATCCATTACAGGGACAGCATATGATTGTAAGCTTAGTGGCCATATCTTGAATAACACAGGACATAGAAATTACCTTTGCTACCCAAACCTCATAAAGGATTACCACAACCTATAAATGAAATTTGTTGTGAAAAAATGTTTAAACAAAACAAGTGTAAGCTGTGTATTTTCCCCAGTAAAAGATAATTAAATAGGACTACATCATTGCAAAACTGAGAGCCAATGGGTTTAGAGAGCTTAAATGTTGTTCTAATCAACCATATGTACATAAGGAACACACAGAAACACAAACGATATTTAACAGAAGAGTTAACATATTTTCTAATGGACAAATGACGTTTATTGGAGTGACTATTTTCATAATTAAATGATGACAGTTGTATCACACACTTTCTTATGGCAGAGCATGAGAGAATTCGTGTGAGAGAATTCCATGGAGAGCTCGGAACGGAACAGATAAGACACAGAGTTAGGCAGAAAATCACAGGATCAAAACTAAATCAAAGACCTGATAGTCTGCACACAAATATCTGTGTCACTAGTGATGTAGCCAAAGTGTTCTCAGAACCCACTGCAACATATAAATATTCTAAGGATTTAGTTTTTGTTGGTGATTCCCTAAACCCTGAGGGTGGGGGAATATTGATGGGAACTTATTCTTTGTTGAGGACCAGCAGGCTACAGAAAAAAAGGGCTTCGACTCACTTGGAAAGCTTGGGTGTGACTTAAGCCTTTGAAGTAAGTCTGAGCACTGGACTGATAGTAGGGAAATACGGGAGGCACACAAAAATCGTAGCAAATGTCTAGTCTACAACAAAGAGCTGCAAGACTTTTGAAATGGAGTGTGGCATAGGTAAGTCAGGAGGCAACCATCACCAGGATGAAACTGGAGTCTGAGAAGCCAATCAGTGAACATGTATTTTTGAAACATTTTAGAGGACTCTAAAATAAAAATGGAAAGAGAGAGAGAGAGAGAGAGAGAGAGAGAGAGAGAGGAGGGAGGGAGGGAGGGAGGGAGGGAGGGAGGGAGGGAGGGAGGGAGGGAAGGAAGGAAGGAAGGAAGGAAGGAAGGAAGGAAGGAAGGAAGGAAGGAAGGAAGGAAGGAAGGAAGGAAGGAAGATTGTTAACTACTGAAGATCCACTGCAGAATGAAAATTTTTGAAAAGCCTGCTGTAATTCGCTGGCTTCTGACTTGAATCCCAGCTATTGACAAGATGTATTAATGGCATTAAAACATAAAAATTAAGGAAATATCCTAAGGAAAGAGACATCTTATTATCTATCTATCATCATTCATCTATCTACATCTATCTATCCATCTCACAAAATAAACTTAATTTAAATAACATCTCACTCCCACATTTGAACTTCATATACATTTATACATCTTTAGAGACAGATTAATCAAATGGCAGATAATAATTCTAGTATGTATTGCCAAAGTACTATTGCACATAGCCATAAGACATTGTTAAGAAGTGTGTTTGAAGCCCGGTGTGGTGGCGCACGCCTTTAAGCCCAGCACTCCGGAGGCAGAGGCAGGTGGATTTCTGAGTTTGAGGCCAGCCTGGTCTACAAAGTGAGTTCCAGGACAGACAGGGCTATACAGAGAAACACTTTCTCAAAAAAACAAACAAAAATCCAAAACAAACAAACAAACAAAGAAGTGTGTTTGACTATATTATACTTGATGTTATTATCGTACACTTTAACATTGAGTAATTTATAAACTAAAATAATGTTTGTATTTACATTGAATGTGCTTGGTTAAATATCCAAACATTCCATAATGCTTATTATCAAATTCATTCAGTTGTGGAGACAGGGTCTCACTATCTAGTATGAGCTAGCTTGGAACTCACTGTGTAAACCAGGCTGGCCTCAATCTCATAGAGACCCTACTGTCTTTGCCACAGGAATCATAGAATTAAAAAAGTATATGCTACTTCACCTGGCTCAAATGTATTTTTAAAATCTTTTGTATATTTTCTTAATGTAATCTATATGTGTCATTTGTATCTTATAACATACTTCACTCTTGAGCTTTTAATTTTCTCTAGACTTTTTAGATACTGTTCAGTTGAATAATTTTCAAATGTAAATATATCAGCTTATTCTTCGTTAAGTTCAGAAACTCATGGGTAGGGAGCAGAGCAGGGGGAGGGTATAGGGGACCTATGGGATAACACTTGAAATGTAAATGAAGAAAATATCTAATAAAAAAAGAAAAAAAGTATTCTAATACACTGAGTTTGAAGCTTATCTAAGCACCAACTATCAGCTTTCTGACATTTTTCTAATGATTATCAGAACCAGATTCTGCCAGAATCCAGGGTATGGTGTTCTTTACATGGTACCTACAGAGAAGCCGTTGGCAGCTAGTACATAGGAATGCTGTGCACCCATGTCAGCACGAGGCAATTTTTAAACCAACAGAGGCAGGCTGTTTTCTATGAACTTTTTTTTTCTTTTCAGATAATTTTTTTTTCATTTATGTGTATGTGTAAGTATATTCCACATATGTGGGACCAAAAGAAGGGGAACCAAGGATTCCCTGGAGCTGGAGTTACAGGTGGCAGTGAGCCACTCAGTATGGGTTCTAGACAGTGAACCTAGCTAGATCCTCTGGAAGAGCAGCAAGGCCCCCTACACCCTCAAGTCACCTCCTGAGCCTTGCTTTCTAAGAGCCTTCTCTCCGTTTAAGGACATGACTATTTGTGAAAGAATACCTTCAAAAATAATTGGCAATCAAGGAAGATTTAGATGTTAAAGCATGTACTGGAATCCTTCTTTTTACCCAACATATAGCTGAGAGATATATGTCCAATGGTCCTATGGATGACATGGATATTCTTAAAAATCAACAAAATGGGAAAAGCGTTCCACAGATCCAAGAGATCATTTCTGTGCCAGAATTGCCGTTCTCCATCCTCATTTATGTTTAAGCAGGTGGGTGATATCTCCTTCAAAGGTCTGTTGAAATGTAAACTTTCTTATCTTCGCCAAGATAAGAGTTGCTGAAGACACAAGACTTCAACCTGAGAGTTTTAATGAGATTCAAATGAGGGCTGCAGAATTCAACCTGAAAGGAAAGATATTAGAATTTTCAGAAGCAAAACATGCTGAAAGATTTATGGTTGCGTTTACATGCACAAGCCTTCAGACTGCATGCCCAAGCATGACCGAAGAGTGGGTAATAACAGATCTTATTAATCGATGCTTATTTAATTTAACATTATCCCATCACAGATGTTTTTTCCTGCTGAAGAAAACTCAATTTGATAGGTCATTTAAATAATGTCTTAACACACAAGAAATACATTCATAATAAGAGAAAATTGTGAATGAAAATTCAGAAAGACAATAGATACCCACCCCCAGTGCCCCCCCAACCCCCACAATCCTCAGTTTTTGGCTTTCTATATTCATTCAACTAGAAGTAGGAAAAATTCTCATCTCTACATGCTTATGACAAGCTAGAAAGGCCAACTACTTCAGCAAGAAGTGAATCTTTTATTCTCCTTTGTCTGTGTTTATGTATTCCCTGAGAAGTTTGCCAGGACAAAATGTTTCCTTCTTTTAATATGTAAATAATTTTTTTTTTTTAAATTACATGTTTGAATTGGAAGTGAAAGCAGGCTCTAGGTAGAGGTGCTCAGAATGTGACACACTGACTCACATTAATGATTTCTCATAGAAATAAAATTTATGAATATCCAGCGGACCATAAAATGACCTTGGAAAGACACACTACATAGTGTTTATTTTCAGTTAGTGTTTTGATTAGATGACTTGTATCTTACTTAATAAGGGGATTTTGTCACCAGACATGCATGCATACATACATACATACATACATACATACATACATACACATGTTTTCCTCTTGGCTAGTTTTACATAAGTTTGACCCAAGCTTGATAGAGTCATTTGAGAGGAGGAAACCACATGGAGATATTGCCTCCATATGATTGGGCAGTGAACAAGCCTGTGGAGAATTTTCTTAATCAGGAATTGATGTAAGAGGGTCCAGCTTATTGTGAGTGGGTCACCCCTGGGTTAGTGGTCCTGGGTTCTATAAAAAAAAGCAGGCTGAGCCAGCCATGAGAGCAAGGCAGCAAGCAGCATTCTCCATGGCCTCGGCATTAGCTCCTGTCTCCTGGCTTCCACCTCCTGTTTGGGTTCCTGCTCCGACTTCCTTCAATGAAGAACAGTGATATTGAAGTGTAAGCCAAACAAGCCTTTTCCTTCCCAGTTTGCTTTTAAACATAGTGTTTCATAGCAACAAAAGAAACCCTAACTAGGACAAACACAAATTTTCTATATATATATATATATATTATTGCATATATTATATTTCATTGAGATAATGCAATTTAAACTCAGTATATCTTGATATTTTGTTAGACATTAAAGCTCAAATGATCAAGAGAATATTGCATTTTATTCTGTGTTGTTGATGCTACCTCTGCTCTTATTACAAAAATGACGGTAAACACTGTTGGGCTGAAAAACTATCACTCTAGAGTTATCAGTTCTGGGAATAAGGCTCATAGTCTAAGAGCCTTCATGAGCTTCTTCAAGGGTGAAGAGCATAGACCATGCTTGTCTACGACTCAACTCTGGCAGTATACTGCAAAGATAGTAAAAATCAGTTCAAGGAGCAAGAGTTCACTCTCCAGCATTTGCATTGTCCAAGGTCATGGTATCTAATGTGAAGGAATCAAAGTGTTGTAAATGGAGAACCAGAGTTTAAGAAAAATATTACCAATGAAATATAGAAGATGATTAGAACAACCTTAGCAACTTGTAGACCACACAGGAAATACCCTATTTTGATTAATTTTTTGCCAGTGGAAATCTACATGACCTTTCCAACCTTCTATGTATTGTCTTAATTATAGCTGAGATGGTGAGGTTTTAAATTCTGCATTATGTGTTTGGTAGGTTCTACTCATTCTTCTTTCAGTAGCCTTCTCCTTACCTTTGGCTGTCTGAGACATGCTTGTATTTCTTTTAATCTTCCAGATATTCTTGGTATACTTATTTGGATAGTTTGCAGAAGAGATCCAGAACTTAAGTCAATACTAGAATTTCAAACACTAGCTATACTCAGGAGACAGAAGAGGGAGCAGTAAAGATATATGTACCAGCCTTGGAGAAGACAAAAGAAGCAAGAAAACAAAAAAAGAGATCCACACATGATGATTAACATGTTTTGTCTAATATATAAATGTTATTTCATTGAAAGAATGTAACCTAATATATGTTTTCTGAAAGTATTCTGTTATTTAGCAATTAAATTGTTCCCTTTTTAATGTTATAAACAGCAACTTGAATAGCTGTCTATGTAACCAACACATTTTGGACAGTTATTCAGTGATTCAATTTCCTCAGACACCGAACAGTCATCTATGTGATTGGCAGTTCCTCCTAGGATACTGCCATCCTGGAATTAACCTTGAAGGTGAACTTCCCTACCCACCATGTCTAAACTTATAGTCATGATGGGAATATTTCCTCACAAGACTGACTCAGACAGAAGAACCCAGGGGTGAAGAAATTGTTAGATTCTTCCTGTGGGAAAGTGAAGAAGATGCAGTCTGAGAAGATGGCTTAGAAGATGATAATCTTGATATGTTAATCTTTGGTTTTGGAGGCTCCGGGGCAGAAGTAGAGCACAGATATACATTGAGATGGTTTTCAGATACAGTCAGGTACTATTGCAGAATGTAACAAGATAGCATCGTCTATCGCCGAGAGAAAAACATCACAATGCTACAGCTTTCCTATGTGATACTTTGGCAGGTGAAACAGGACTCATTTGCAAGTGCAGACATTGCCTTATCCTGCAGTCACATCCCTTGCTGGGTCACCTATTAACTAATTTGGTCACTTCAGCGATCAATTAAAACACATGATGAAAAGCTACACATATAACTATGGAAAACACGCAACCTGGAAAAATAAGAACGACCTTGTTTTTCAATCTGAAACAAAAATAAAAGTGGGCTTACTTCGAAAAGCCAGAGGGTTTAGCTATGGAGTGAAAGACAAAGCAGATAAATGTAGAAATGAGTCAGCTCTAGGAAGGAGTGGCCAATTTCATGAACAACATCTTAATCCCAGCCAAAGACAAATGGCCTGTGTTAGATCTCAAAGGCTTAATATGTGTGAAGGATTTCAGTAGTCTTCCGTTTTATACAGGGATTAAGTTGTTCCTATCAAATCAGCTAAGGTCAGAGTCTCTAACTTCAACAGATATGTTTATTTTACTTGTGTGAATGTAATATTCTATATTCCCACATATCTATATATGTACTGATTGAAAACATTTTTAAATGAGATTAAGACCTCACGAATCTAGATTAATCTGGAATGAGAGCTCTCTGTGTGGCTGCCATGAGGCTGCACTGTAGACTGGGGTAGAGGTGGAGGATGAAGTCATTAAAATTATGTCTTCTTACAATCCTGGAAGCTAGAGATATAATCAAGGCATCAGTATGGTCAGGTTTCACTGTGGGCCCTGTTCTATGCTTATGAACTACCTTACTTGTGCCCATATCCTTTCCTTAGTACAATATAGTGGGGAGAGAACTCTCTTCTCTTGTCTGTAAGATTCCAGTCCTAGTTCCTGGGATGGAGGGCACAATGTTTATTTTCCTTACACCTTAGGATCATAATTAGTCTTTGAGGGAAGTCAAGGTAAAAAGTCAAATAGGAATGGGATGGCAGAAATCTTGCTGACTCTCTCATATATATATATATATATATATATATATATATATATATATATATATATATATATCCCAGGGCCACCTGCCTAGGGATGATGTTGTTCACAGTAGTCTTGGCCCTTCTGCATCAATGAATAATTAACACAGTCTCCTGTGGGACAATCTTCTCTAGGCAGTTCATCCATGGAGACATTCCTGCTTATGGCTCTAGCTTGTGTCAAACTGAGAGTCAGAGCTACCTAGTAAAACCACCAATCATATCTAATTAGGAGTGTACCCATATCGTCCCATTTTATTTTTTGGCTGCTTTCTAGAAGTCCTGCCCTAAAATACAGACTTACTATATAGAGCAGTATCTCAATATATGAAGTGGGGCAGGGTCAGCTGATTGCAGGTGCCATGTAATCACTAGTGGACTTGACCTGCTCAGCTAGGGTCTGAGGCCAGTTCAAGAACACAGGCGGTGGAACATGGTGTCACGTGCACAATAGCTGCTTTAAGAGCTGTGTGAGGTCAGTCAGCTTTTCTTTGCAGAAAACAAATATAATATGTGGGGGAAATGTATGAAAATCAACAGTTTTCAGAACACCAGAAAACACCCAAAGGCAAGGAAGGGTTTCTAGAGTTCTTCTTAAAAAGCTGCTATTGTAGGGAGGGGGTAGACGTTAAAGGGGAAAATGAGCTGTAGGCTTCCTCTCTAAAATATGCCTATACCCACTTGCAGTAAAACTTTAACAGCCAGAGAGATTTAACTAACTGGCTTGGGGTTAAGTGACAGAGTAAGGAAAAACCAAATGGGGAACTTCTGAAAGCAAGTGAATCATTGAAAGGCTGGCATGATTCACTCACTCTGGGCATGCCTGCTAAACTGAGGTGCAAAGGGGAGAAACAGGCTCTGAGAATAACCCAAAACCTGGGGGACCACTATCCCAAAGTTCCACAGCAGGCAGTGTGACCATGTTACATTTTTGTCCTCGGGAGTTTAGCTACTGCATAGAGTATGAGTTGACCACTGAAGAACACTGCACAGGTAACCTTCTAGAGAATGAAGGAATGAAAACAAAGGAAAGCTGGCAAAGCAGACATGGTTATGCACTACGGGAAAGCCTCAGTGGATGAGTTAAAGGGGTAATCCAAAAGTAGATTTTAAATATTAAAATAGAAAATAAATCCAACACCATGATTGGGTAAAAGCAAAATATCATCTCTGTATTAAAATATAGCAAAACTACATTAAATGTGAATGGTTTAAATATTAATTAAACAGAAAAAAGTTAAGTGGCCAGAAATTTTGTAAAGTGATGGTGGTTATCATTACAGTTTTAAGCAGAGGTTTGAATCAGCAATTTCTTGACCTATGTCTGTCCAAGACAAAGGAACTTCTTTGTTGATACAGATGGAATTTTCATGGGATCTGGAAAAAGTACAAATATTATCCAACTGCTCAATGAATTACATTGTCATCTAGGCACACAGCATGGTAGAATTTAGAATGGATACATGCAACAGCACAGGAGGGGTTCAAAAGAAGCACGCCACTGGGGGGAAAAAACTCAACCCCAAAAGGCTATATACTGTGTGAAATTCACGTCTCTACAAAGCAATGGCGGGTGGAAAGGAATAAAGGAATAAATGAACACCTAAGGTCAGAACTGGGTGCCGACATTTACTAAAAAGAAACAAAAGGCCAAGGGAAACTTTGAGAATGATAAAATATTCTAAAACTAAAACAGGATTTGGTGTTACATTCAAGACAGACTATTTCCTAAAATGTAAATCCTTAAAAGGATGGCTTTTTCTTTCTTTTCTTTTTTTTTTTTTTTTTTTTTGTCTTATGTAAAGTCAGCCATGAAGACATTGGTCTGTACTCCAGTGCCAGGAAGACTGAGACAAGTACCAGACCAGACCAGCCTCAAATATGTGTGTATGAGAGTATATATATATATATATATATATATATATATATATATATATATATATATATATCTTCAAAAATAGTCTGTGTTGGCAAAAGTGATACTGGTGGGGGACCAGGGGTAGCAATATCAGGTCGCACAAATCATTGGAGACTGTGGACATTTTGCATATCTTCATGTTCTTTAGGGCTTTGCTCACAGAGACCCCAGTGTTTGCTTTTAAACCTGGTAAGCCAAGAATGAACTTGGCGCTACCCATGAGTGTTCTCACTACACAATTGGAAAAGGTCAGCTCTCAAGGCCCCACAAAGGAACTCTCCATCCGCCCCGACTGAAATCCAACCTGATGTGCTCAGCTGTTTTAGTTTTAGTAAACCAGCCCATTGTGTGCTGACATTTCACTTTTGTGACCAGCAGGAAGGTCATGGAGAAGAAGCTGGCCTGGGCATCCTCCTATCCTCCTGCCTAAGCCACAGGCTTCTCCCTGGGAAACACTCATCTACATGCTCCACTGTGGGCTTGTGCCATTTTGTTGTGTTTTGTTTCTAAACAGAACAATGCTTTTGGTTTTTTTCCTTTCCTTTTTTTTATTTTTTTTTATTTTTTTTTATTTTTTTGGTCTGGGTGCTGTATTGCCTGAGGTGAAAGGGAAATGTCTGTTATTGCTTGCTAAACATCTAACCTGTTGCTAGCCAAACCACAACTGTTAATCGCAAATCAGGGAGTCAACTTCTCAAGCAAAAAGTCTTGTGGCTTACATTCCATTCAAATGCAGCATTTTGGGCATCCATGCTTCTGTCTCTAACTTTCCTATGGACCCCTCAGAGGAAGAGCCTCACAGTGGATGGATGCTCTTGCAGATTTACAGTGTTCTATTTGAGTTTCTTTTAAGGAGAGAAATGCCTCTAGTTGAGATTCTTTTGTCTCTTCTGCTGGGCACATTGGAGCTCAACCCTATGTTTTCAAGAATTTAGATGCTCCTTTACCGCTTTGGTTTCACTAATGTATCCCCTCCGGAAATCTACACAAAAGAAGGTGGAAAGACTATAAGAACCAAAGGCCAGAAGAAGGTTCCAGATTCCTTGGAACTGGAGTTATAGGTAGTTGTAAGCTACCTGATGTTGGTGCTGGGAATTGAACTCAGGTCCTTGGGAAGTGCAACTCTAGTCTTCAGCACTGAGACATCTCTCCAGAGCCTGTATATCAGCTTTAGTCATTGGTCTTTTTGTGAGATCAAGGTCTATGAAGATAGGGAATGTTTTTCTACTTCTTTTTGGATGTCAAAAACATTCCTCAAGATTAACTGCCTACAATTGGTCTTACTGCCGAATATATACCATTCACTCAGGTGAAAACTTAAATGCATCATAAAATATCATCTTTCCTTATTTTTATATCTCCAAGTCTTACCAGGGTAAGTTAATTCCTTGCATCCTTTTGAATCAGAAGTTCTCAACCTGTGGGTTGTAATCCCTTTGGGGAGTAAACAGCCCTTTCATAGGGATTGCCTTAGACCATCCTGCATATGAGATATTTACACTACAATTCATAGACATTGAAAAATTACAGATAGGGAGCAGCAATGAAAATAGTTCTATGGTTGGTGTTCACCACAATGTGAGGAGCCATGTTAAAGCTGCAGCTTAGGAAAGTTGAGATCCACTCTCTTGGGATCTGCCTTGACTCTCCACGTCTGCAAATACTCTTTATGCTGTCTTTGTTCTTTCCACTTGCCTTCTTTCTTCCTCATCTTGAACTTTTCCAGCATATCCCCACCCCAGATCAAAACTCCATGGTGCAGAACTTCTCATAGCTAATTTGTCTACCCATCTGGTCTGGAACATTTCCTACTTTAGATCTTAACATCCTCTTATAAGTTTTCACACTGCATTACATGATTATAATGATTTGATTTCTTTCTCCAGAAGGGAGAAAGTTATGTTTTACCCAGTCTTGCATGCCTAGACCCTAGAATTATAGAAGGGTTAAAACAGGACCTCAATCAACATTCTCCTGAGAATTAAAATTCAAATACACAAAACATTTTCCCAGTTTAAATTTTTCTGTGTTATGGTTTCTTCTTAAATATCTTTCTAGATCAGAATAAAACTTGACTGAATTCTGGACTCACATTTGATTAAACTGACTCAGAGACACATTCTCTGGACAATTATAAGCTTGAGATATAAGTATTTATATCACATAGCTGGTTTACCAAAGCTTATCTATTTCAGATCCTACTGTGACTCATAGGTAAATCATCAAAAGGCATGACCATATTGCTCTCTATTTTAACATTATTGTCAAATCTCAATAATTAATGATAAAGCCTCTAGATATGGTGTTCTGCTTATGGATTATTCATTTTAAGGTATTTGCTAGACTTTCAACTAATTCTTTTATTGGTATTCTGGATGACCCAGAAGAACAAAGGCAACTCCATATCCATCCTGATTTCTTGAAAACCATAACCCATCTTCTCATCTAAACATGCTTTGAAACTGGCCAGTAATGTAGTGATATTGGGCATGCAGACTAAGGAGCTTATCCTTAACAATCACCCAGGAAATGAAGCAGAGCTGAACCACGCACTGGGTAAGCAAGCTAGAACTCGGGTTATACCTGACTACTGACTCATTCCTTGGCATAAGCACTTATAGGAATCTTTGCCTCTCTTTAACCTTAGTTGAAGCCACAGACATTGTCTGATCTTGCTGGCACCTGCATTTGCACCCAGAATGATGAATGCAGAAGCTTTGGCAAGGTGTTCAGTCACAGCACCTATGATCTGAAACAGGTCCAAGGGACATCCATGAATCAACCTCATGCCAGCTAGCAGCCTCAGCATCCATTGCTGTTCTTATAAACTCAAGAGCTTTCTGCTCAAATGAAATGGGGCTAGAAAAGACATGAGAGTCTAGGATATAAACTAAAGATATTTTTAAAATATTTTTCAAATATTGTTATGATTTTGTTGTTTGTTTTGATAGTGGTAGTTGTCAGGGAGACAAAAATGGTATTTGGTTCCTATGACATCTACCTTATAACATGTTCTTGATAAGCCCCTCAGTAGTGAACCAGTCAACATAGGTCAATCCCTACTGGAGGAAAGTTCAACAACAGCAAAAAAAACAAAAAACCAAAAAACCAAAAAAGCAAAACAAAAACAAAACAAAAACAACAAAAAAAACCCTACCTTGTTCATATATATATATATATATATATATATATATATATATATATATATATGTTGTGTATGTGTGTGTGTGCAGCATATGTATGCCTACTAATCCCAGGAGAGTATCATATCTCCTGGAACTGGAATTTAAGGTAGTTGTGAGCTGTCATGTAGATGAGGGGATTCAAACTTGAGTTCTCTGAAAGAACACTAAGTGTTCTTTAATGATGAGCCATCTCTTGAATCCCAAGAGCTAGTTTATGAAGGAATATCAGATATGTTCTAGTCCATCTTTGTTCATATTGAGTCAAACTTTAGTTTGGCAAGATTGAGAGATCAAGTAAGCCATAAAAGTGCTACTACTGATTGGTCACCTGCTCAAGGATTGGGATGTAATCCTCCGGGAACCATTCATATACCCTGCTTATGAATCCCATGTTTTCAGAAGTCAGACCCAGCCTAAATGCTGTAAAGCCAGAACCTTGGGCAGGCAATCCTCCCGCACAGCTATGTGAAGGGCTAGCTTCTGTACTTCAGATCCCAATCAGCCTCTGACTTAAAGTAGAAAATCATGGGAGAGATAATAACTCCTCAGTAAAGTGATTTACTTGCAATAATGAGGGCCTGAGTCTGACCCTAACACACACACACACACACACACACACACACACACACACACACACACACACCAAGTCAGCCTTATGGCACATACATGTAATCTCACCACTGGGGAAGCAGAGACAGGCAAGACTCCTAAGGATTGCTAGCCAGTCAGACTAGCCTACTTAGTGAATTCTAGAGACAGAGACAGAGAGAAAGAGAGAGAGAGAGAGAGAGAGAGAGAGAGAGAGGAAGAAAGAAAGAAAGAAAGAAAGAAAGAAAGAAAGAAAGAAAGAAAGAAAGAAAGAAAGAGTCTGAGAAACAAGAGTCCGAGGAAGACAAGGTTGTCCTCTGAAGTCACAAACAGGAACATAGGATGCATGTACCTGAGTACACAAAAGTATACACATTAAAATAAAATAATGGTGTAGCTTGCTGTTTTATGTCTCTCTGTGTGTCCTGCACAATGCCCTCTTGTGATATTTATTAATATATGTGTTTATCTGCCATCTTGATTTTGATACCAGTGACAATCCAGTGATGACCTTCCATCTGTGCACTGACCACATAATCCGACATAGTCACTAGAAGTCACTAGATGCATACCCAAGACATGCCTTATCATCCTCCCCAATTTTGTTCTCTTGTAATTCTATCCTGTACATGTCTATAATTACAAGACCTTATAGCTCCTCTGGTTGTGGCTGTGGCATCCATTATAAATTCATCAAGTTCAGGTAGAGAGAGAGTTCAACCACTGTGAGAGAAAGGTTGGGAGAGAGAGGAAGTGGGTGCTTGCTGCATCAAGACTTCTCTGCTGTTTGGAGAATATTTACCCTACAGTCGGTGATAGTAAATGCTCACAGCTCAATGTTCACCAAATCCTTTGCTTACAAGGTTTTCATTTTCCTTTAATAGGTAAGTAACAAAAGTTTAAAGCTACATCCTTCATGACCTCCTTAATTAATTAATTAATTAATTAATGTTAAGGATGTTTGAAAGAACTTCTGAGTGGATCTATAAGCTAGAAATAATTCCATGCTCATATGTAAGTAATTCCAAGGAAAACCCCTTGCATTATTAAATAAAATGACCAATATTGCAGTTGGAAGTGTTGATGTTTTTACCATTTCAACGAGTTGGTGAGTGGACAGTCAAGCACATGACAGTCTGAAGGATTTCTAGATCTTTGGGTTTCAGTGTACACTGAAGGTATAGCACCACTCTAAATATGCATGTAGAGCTAAGGTAGAGATCATTGTCTGAGCCCTCCTCTGCCTGGGCACTGGGTTCCATTCTCAGTAACATACAGAATAAAGGAAAGACATCTGTCATTAACACTTTAAACCAGTTAGTAGAAAATTAAGGGCAAAAACAGAATAACACTAGCTCCTTTATTAAGATTGCAGTGTTATCAGAAGTCAAGTTTTGGGATGCTAATGATAAGTCTAGCAGGCTATGATCCTGAGCCCTGGCTAGCACTAGGGTTCTGATCTGTCAAGGAATGAATGTACTTGGGCAGAGAAGGCTGTGCTGATGAGAATCCTCTGGGAAAGATGACTTTATGAGTAGACTGATATAGAATGAAGGAGTATGCCAACTTTAAACTCTATTTCAGATAAACTGGCTGCAGCTTTAATTATATAATTCTGGGAGTCTACAGATGGCACCTGGCAGACTGGTTGAAAAAGGTCTCTCCTAAAGTCCTTAGGGAAATATTATAAAGCAAATGCAGTAAGCTGTGTGCAGTGACACATAGGTAGGAATGAGAGTGAGATCTTCCCCTAGAAAACCCAGCAGAGATTGCTGAGTGTTCACTTGGTGACTCAGAGGTCGTAAGCACATGAGGACAACTGGCCTTTTAAATGGGTATTCTGGGTACCAAACTCAGGTCTTTCCATTTGCACAGTGGAAACCTTGATGACTGAACTATCTCACTAGCCTGCACACATGCTTGGTAGGTGCGTCCACAGGTGTGTCCATAGGTGTAGGCACCATGTTGGTGCCTATGGGAAAGCTCAACATACCAGCTCACCACACAGACCGAGGAGCTGGATTAGCAAAAGAGTCACAGAGTAGCCTAACTCGAAAAAGCCAAGAACATGCTTGAAAGTCAGTGAGATCACCCCTGTGAATTCCTGGAAAGAAGTGGAGAGAATTTGGTAGAGATTTGGATAGAGCTTTGCAGAGGACCACAGGTTGCAAGGTACGTAGGAGGGCATACATGGCTTTTATGTAAATGTGACCCAACTCATATCCCTAGGCTGATGTGGTCTGAAGAAACAAAGGTTACATAACCTCTTCTGGCTGCCAGAGCCTTAGCCATTGTTTCCTTCTATCTAGTAGTCCTCTAGATAGAGAGCCACATGAACTTGTTAAAAGATTACGTCAAAGGGGCTGGAGAGGTGCATCAGTGGGTAAAGGTGTTTGCTGCGGAGACTGGGGAGCTAAGTTCCTTCAAAGAGTCTACACACTGGAAGGAGAGAGGTGACTTCCGAAAGTTTTCATCTAACTACAAAACACACATACTATGTAAGTGATGAGAGAGAGAGAGAGAGAGAGAGAATATATAAATATATAATTTTTTTTTAATTAGAAAAATACATGGATGACTTCACAATGTATTTCAGTAGGTAATGTAATTGCTTAGCATCCTAAAAGGGTTCAATTCCTAGTATCCTATAAATTAGGCATGGTGATATCCACCTATAATCAACATTAAAGGTGTTATATAAGTAATATAAGTTATTGGTTATATAAGTAATTCAAGGCCAGCCTAGGATACATGAGACCCTATATCAGAAATAAAATGTCTAAAGACTACTGGTTACCAATTATGTCTGTGTGATACATGCTCTAAAAATATATTTCAGACTTGTGATGGTCCAGACATTGGAATTTCTTTTTTTTCATGCTTTGAGACCAGTTTATAAAAATAGAAAAACACACTGTGTACCTATCCTCATTTTTAGGCATGAAGATATACATACAATACTACATGCATATATGCACACATCCACATTCATATATACAACACATATATTATGCACATACAATCATGTATTTACTTAATTTGTGTGTGTTTTACCTAAAAGCATAGTTAATATGCTGAAAAAAATCTAGAACACTTAATAGTGCATTGTAATGCAAAGATACTTAATATAAACTCTCAACTTGAAGATGAATCAGAAATGTATAGAAATTACATGAAACAAAATCTAACTTAATTGTTCTCTTTAACCATTCGTGCAGATGTAATCTGATGAAAGACCACAGAAGGAACCTGGTGTCCTGTTTTAGCCTCCCCACTTGGTAGGACAAGTTAGATAACCTTGAGCCATAGCACGATCTCTTTATCTGCAGTATGAGGAGACTTTGAGTAGATTCATTGCTACAATCTCTTCAGACTCTAATTCATGCGAGTCAAAGGTGTGTGGCTCTGCTTGCTACAGAGGAAGGCAGCACACAGTTTAGACTGCACAGATACAAGCACAGCTTTCCTCCTTAGTGGATGACGTAAGCCTTAGCTGCTCACACGCATAATGGAAATAGAATTTTTTTCTAGAATTTTCAGATAAGTTTCCAGGATACGCCACAGAATACTCCACAAATTAACAGACACAAATTAAAATCCACTTTACTTTTGTTCTTCCAATTCACGGTCTTATGCAAAAGTAAAGTGCAGGGGATACTAAAATTATTTAGAAGTTTAAGGGAGTCAGCACCCTATGGTCAATTATGAACATTTTCAGATCATAAGGAGAATTCTTGGCTGATGTTCATACCTACAAATGATGTCTTCCAATGAAGTATCTCTACTGTAGGATGAACTGTAACCAGGCCTTACTGAAGGAATAGCATGTGAAGGAAAAAGAAAGCCAGGGAAGGCAGCTCACACAATATCACTGAAGGAATCAGAGTGAATAGAAGAGAGCCTACAGGGTCAAAAGTAAAATCCATGATTATGCATGCTGTTTGGTAGTGCATGCTATCAAATAGAGACCGCCTGGTATTATTGCAGCCCCTGGAGGGTCACAATAGAATCAAGATATAGAGCTGAGCTAAGGGCAGAGGACACTGCTAAAGACACAGATCTGATCTGGGAGCTGAAATAAATGACAAGTTGTCCTGACAGGTCCTGGGTTGATGGGGTAGCCTCCTGTCTGCACTATTTCCCCATTGCTGTTACCATCAAAAAACCAGATGACCTTTCACGAGCATGGTTCAAAAAGAATCTCACACTGGATTAGAGGTTGAAGTAGATGTTATTTGGATTTCCTTGTAACCTTGAGACTCTAATTCCAAGAAGGAAGTGGGTTAACAAGGATTACATTCTGAAAACCAGTTTCATCAGAACTGCTATGTTATGACCTGAAATGATAAAGCCTTTTTTTTTTCTCCCACAAACAATAAGACAGCCTTCTACCCAGCTCAAGAATTTCCCCTGAGGAATTCTCTGATGTTGGCACCTGTTGAAATTGTGCTTTGGCAACATGAAAGGGCCTGGAGCAAATACATCTAGACCCCAACTGGTTTGGTTCCTCCTGAGCCCCACCTAATACTCTTCTTTGAGCTAGTCTATACTGTGTGACTTTATTAATTAGATGAGGTCACTGTATATTTACTAGATTTCCAACCCCCTTTAAAAAATTAGTAAAATTAATTCTTTGATGATTTCATATAATGTATATAATCCATTCCAGTCGATCTCAGCCCCTAATCTCATTTCCCTCACATCTGTCAAACTCATATCATCCTCCACATAAATTCCTTCCCCATTTTAAATTTTCTGTTTTGGTTTGGTTTTTGTTCTATGAGCTAAAGAGTTTAATTAGGGTCATACATGTGACCATGATCATGAAGCTCCCATCCGAAGCTGGTGGACTCACTAACATGTACACCATTGAGAACTGTAATTCCCCCTACCCCAGCATGTACCAATACGTGACAGCTCTTTATCAGGGCTCCATCGGGATGGGCCTGATAGCACCCACTCCAATCCATAACTGACCACTGACAGTCCTGTGCAGGCTCAGTGCAGACAGCCCAACCAAGGCTGTCTCTTTCATCTTCCTCCTCTCATTTCTTCTTTGACATTGCTAAAGGGTTTGCCTAGCATGGATACAATTATTCAATTATTCAAATATAGTTGGTTTTGGCTCTGGCTTCAACCACACATTTGGAGTTGTGTTTTATTGTTGTGTCTTTAACAATGACAGAGGAATTTAGGGGACAGGGAGCCTTAGGCCACAAAGCATGCTTCTTTGCTTCTCTTACCACAGCCAAACACATAAGCGTTTGGGTGGGAAATGGAAAGCTCATTCTAAAACTAAGAGTCCTTTGCTCAGACTAGCTTTGTTTTGTCCCTGTGGCCTATGCTCTGATTTTTGCAATCACCTTAGTCTCACATTGATCACACCTCTGGATATTTAAACACTTTAGACATCTCTCCCTTTAGAGTGATTTGCCTTTTTCCCACTTAAGAATATTCATACCTTCTTAGGCCTTTCTTGTGGGCTGGATCTCATGACTTGCTCCTAATGAGCAGAATAGGAGAAGAGAGATGACATTACTTCCATGACAATAATCAGCTATGTGTAGTAACCATTTATTCTAGATTCATTTCTGTTGCTGCAATTGAAATATTCTGAGAAAAAGAACTTGGGAGAAAGGGTTTATTTGGCTTATACTTCATGTTACATGTTCCACCATAGCAGGAAAGCTGAAGAGATGGAAAGCTGAAGAGGTAGAAAGCTGAAGAGGTGGGAACTTGAAGCAGGTAGTCTCTTCACAGGAAGAGAAGAGAGAAATAAATGCATACTTGCTTGCTTGTGTTCAGTTCCATTCTTCTAATCGTGTACAGTTCAGGACCATCCTGCCTAGGGAATGGTGCCTCCCAAAATAGATTGTATCACCTATATCAATTAACTTTTTAACTTTTTTTTTTTTTTTTTTTTTTTTTTTTTTTTCTTTTTCTTTCCTCCCTGGCTCTGCTGAAATAAGCTGTCAAATTTCAGAGTTTCTCAGATCACAGAACTGGAGCAGGCCACTGTCAAAAGCCAGAAGGTGGGTGAGAGAATTAGCTTAGCTGGCGAATGCTGGCTTTGCAAAAAGGAGGTTCTTAATAGCCTCTTTTTGTTGATTATCATTAAGTGTGTCTCTGTCTCTGTCTATTCTCTCTCTCTCCCTCTCTCCCTCTCTCTCTCTCTCTCTCTCTCTCTCTCTCTCTCTCTCTCTCTCTGTGAGTATGTGTATGTGTGTGTTTGCTGGATCCCTTTTAGTGGGTGGTGTGTGCATGTGTGGATTCATGACTGAACACTCTGTATTGAACAACAAATAAGAAGAGTCATCCCTGGGAGGAGTTAGTTCTGCTTATCCCAGAAGTCATCAGTTGCCATTAGCTCTGTCTATAAATCTGGGGTTTATTCTTCAGTGAATATTATACAATACTTGGATCCCAATAACCATGCTTGAGTTGATTCCAACTATACAAAACTGTTCATTGATTTGATTATTTTGTAATTTTTGATGATCTACATGCTGGAAATAGTAAATGTGTGTTTTGATAGCATCATTTTCTTTATTGTTTTTCAATAATGATGGAAACTAAAGTTAAAAATCTATAGACGTGCTTAAAATTCTAGTTTTTCCTTTGACATAGTTACTTAATACCAAAACTTATTCTGTGCTATTTAGCACTTGAGCCTCCCTAGGGGAAGAGACAGAACTAAATTCTTCCCTCCTGTCTAATCACTATAGGCACTTCTGAGATACACATGTTACTAGAGGGTCTTCAAACTTCACAATGTAACAAAACATAAAGTCTTGTGTATTCACTCATCTAACAAATATTTTATTAAAGGTAAATCACTGGCCTAGACATTGCAGACTGTTCTTTGTCCTTGCTTACTGTGAATTAAAAATTAAGCAGCAAGGTCACAAACAGATGAGACTTGAATGGAAAAGAAATGATTATAAAGCTCACTAGAAAATTCCATTTCTCTCATGGGAACACAAACCTTATTAGCTTGCATCTTTGTATCTCCAAGTATCATGTGAAGACATGTCGCGTCTGAGATTTATTTAGACTGCCTGAGGGCCAAAGAAGTTTCTAGAAACCACTCAGATGGAAGACTTAGAATATGCGCAATGACGCAAGTGCCAAATGATGCATAGCTTGGAGGACATTTTCCAAGATCCTGCTACGTAAAAATAGGTTATACAGAGGAACTAAGCATTTTCTGGAATGTTCTACAATTAGAATGGCATAAAAACAGTGGTTTCTGCTGGCTCTCCCTTTTTTGTTCTACATGAACACCCTTAGGAGTCCATAGCTCACAATGGACTATGTAGCACTGAGAGCTGGCAACATGGATAAGTACTTATGGATAGGACATGAGGGGGTTTTGAGAAACTATTATCACAGAGACCTTGGCTCCCCTTGGGACTTATTTATAAGACCTTATCAGAGAGGTTTACATGCAGTGTGTGGTTTTTGACAAGATGAAGGGTCTGAGTAGCCTGTCTTCTACCAATTCTGCCACCCTTGATTCCCCACCTTAAGAACATGATAGCAGCTCATTTATATGGTAAAAAAGATATTAGTGCTAAACTGCCTGAAGATACTTTGCAAACTTGAAAGCTGAGGTAATCCTGTGCATTGAAAAGATAATATTTATACAGGTAAATATGTTAATAAGATAATTAAAATCATATTTCTTATTGAAAGTGCAATGCATGGTAGAAAAAATACTTTGCAAATAAATTTCACTTCAAGATATTCATGTCCAGTTTTTCATTGTTTCAAAAGTGCACATGAATCTTTCTACAGAGGAATGTGGGGTCTAAACAAAGAACACTAGCATTTTAAGGACAGAAGGCAGTGTCCTTATAATGGCAGAGGTATTAAAATAAGAGGCAGAGAAGAGAAGGTGATGAGTTCCTGTCCCAGGTAAGATGCTTCCAGTGACCATCTTTACAGGAGTCTTGCAACTGAAAAATAAAAGCAGACCTGTGTCTACCATTCTCTGGCATCCACTCCTTTCTTTGCTGGCACTTGGCTACCAGGTTAACTACCTGGTTATTTATGCTTTCTGCTTAGTTTCACACACACACACACACACACACACACACACACACAGAGAGAGAGAGAGAGAGAGAGAGACAGACAGACAGACAGACAGACAGACACACTCCTCTCCTCTCCCCTTCCTCCCTTTCTTTCCTTTATTCTCAGCTTCTCTCCCCTACCGTCCTTTATTTATTTATTTATTTATTTTCACACAACCAGATTCACTAAGATCAAGCTACAACTTCGTTTTCCTGATGCATTTGCTAGGCTGTGGCTTTTCTGAGGAACATCCTGGAACTTGCTTTTGGAGACAGGAATGAGAGCACAGATGTTACTAGTAAGTCCCTTTCCTGTGTTTCCCTGCCTTCTCTGACAGTTCCTCAAATAGAAACTTCTCTTAGTTTTTACCCAAATCCTGAGTTGGAATAATCACTGTTTTTTAATACAAATTCTTCAGGAAGAAATGAGAATACGGAATCTTCAAAAATGTTCCTTAAAATAAATCAGCAGAGGCTGGGAATCTACCTCAGCTGGTAGGGTTTTAGAGAGCATGTGCAAACCCCTGAGCTAATTGCCAGCAAACCCTGGCCTGGAGAGATAAGATTGAAATATTAGCATTTAGGAGATGGGATCAGGAGGATCTGAAGACCAAGGTCATGTTCAGCGGCTAGTAAGTTCCAGGCTAGCCTGAGATACATGAGACCCAGTCTTAAGAACTATAAATATATTCATGCCAGTGAATGAAAACCAACAGTAGTCTATAGCAATGTTTCTTTGTATTGTGAAATTTTTCACTTAGCCAGAAGGCAGCTGTTACATTTAGTCATTCAATTGAGGACATATGTTTTCAGACACAAGTGCTCACACTTGTAAACCGTGGTGAGAATGTTTTTTAAGGCAAAGAAAAAAAAAAAGAATTAAGGGGTATGCTTAGCCCTAAATAAGACATCTGTGCCTTGCTGCATAAAATGAAATTCAAAGGGCTGGGGAGATGTCTTGGGTGGTAAAGTGCTTGTTGGGCAATTATGAAGATGTAAGTCTAAGTCCTGAAGACCACATAAAATTCACATGTGCCTATGCATGACTATAAAGCCAGCCTGTGGTAGGGGGAGAGGCCAGAGGAACCCTGGAGCCCACGAGCCAGCTAATGCAGCATGATCTATGTGCTGTAAGGGGTGGCATATGAAAATAAATAAGTAGCTGAAAGATGATAGATAGATAGATAGATAGATAGATAGATAGATAGATAGATAGATAGATAAAGTTGAATAGCGAATTGGGAAGAAGGGCATGTGGTTCACCTCTGTCCTCTCTATGCATTCACACAGACAAGCACTTATAGGCAAAAAGCTGTTCACATGTATACAGCACTCCTCCCCTGCCCCCCCCCCACACACATCCATATGCACACACTTGCATTTCAAGAACACAGAAGTTTTAAGTGATAAAGCTAGATTTTTTTATTTTTTCAAAAACAAACTAGAGTAACTCAGGTTAACCCTTTTGGGCATTTGCACATACTATAGTAACAACAAACATGAGGACCGCACCGTTCATTCTCTTGCTTGCATGTAAGTGAAGATTAAAGTACGTTAGGACGCTTAGCCACTAGAAACACACTCCGGGGTTTGATTTCATTTGACATTTGTTGTTATTTTCCACAGACTCGTGACCCAACTCAGGGCATCCTTAAATAATCGAAATGCTAACCCATGGAAAAGCATGAAATTCCAATCAAATCTGAGAGTAAACTTCTCCCAGATCAGTTCTTTCAGCCAATCCCTGATAGTCATGCTCTTGCCTCTAGATCTGGTGTTGAAGCCACTGAGGGAAGGGGTGAGGGACTGCGCAGACTCGGGTTCACTGTGGGCACTTAAAACCTCGCCACCAAATGTGGGTTTTGACTTTCTGCCCAGCACAGCATTGAAAGCTTAGCTACAAAGTCCTAATTGCTAACTGAATGTTCTCTCAATATTTCTCTTTAAGGCGGGGGTGGGGTGGTGGGGTGGTGGTGTTAAAAGCAGAAAGGAAACTGGGGAGAGAGTGTGCCATTTGTTAGTCAGAGAACTGGAACCTCTGGATGAATTTCCAGACAAACATTTTCAATCTGCATAAAAATCGACCCCTGTTCATTATAAAATTGAAAGATACCACATTCTTTGTGTTTTTCTTTCAAAACATCATTTCCATTTCATCTCATACCCTGCCATCCACCTTAAAAAGCGATGAGTCTATTTTCTTTAATGGTATTTGCCAAAAGACTTAGTTTCCAATTGTGTTCCCACATATCAGAGTCCACAATAGCTTTGCTTCTGACGACAAGAAAGCTTCATGTCCAACCAAGAAGCTCTGATAATGAGTAATAATGGATGTTCCACTCATGGTGGTCAAAAGTAAATAAACTAGGCTCTTCCCCAAGGAGTTTGAACTCTTTATGAAGAGACAAAGCTAAGAAGAGGATACAGTGGAGACAAACAGGGTGTACACTAAAATATCATAGATAGAATAAGCTTTATGTTTTGATGGAAGTAATGTCCTATGTAGCTGCTTCAGATAGTTTGGAACAAACTAAAGTCATCAGAGAGGAGAGAACGTCAATTAAGAAAATGGCTCCTTAAGATCAGGCTTTTGGCAAGACTGTAAGGCATTTTTTGTTTGGTTTTGTTTTTTGTTTTTTAATTAGTGATTGATGTGGGAAGGCCCAGTCTATTGTGGGTGGTGCCTGGGCAGATAGTTCTGAGTGCTATAAGAAAGCAGTCTGAGCAAGCCATAATGAGAAGCCAGCAAGTAGCACTCCTCCATGGCCTCTGCATCAGCTCCCACATCCAGGTGCCTGCCCTGTTTACATTTCTGTCCTGACTTTCTTCAATGGCAGACTAAGATGTGGCAGCAAATGCCAGACAAACCCTTTCCTACCAAACTGCTTTCTGTGACGGTCGTTCACCATAGCAATAGAGACTTAGGAGGGCAACTACGATAATAACAACAATTTATTCAATGAAAACCTGAATGTTTTCTTGTGGTATTTTGTCCTATCTTCTATGTACTATTCGTAGCTATTGACCACTGATGAACATCCCCTTGGGTACACTGAATGACAACTCACTTACCTACCCTTAGCAGAGAATCTGTGATTATGGTGTGACTGTCAGAAAGCGCAGTAGAAATTCATTTTTTTACTCAAAAATGTAAAATAGGAAAATGTAAGTAAAGTGGATACAATTAGGAATATGGGAAGACGTAAGGGTGGGGATGAAGAAGAGTAGAGGTGAAGAGTATGGTCAAAGTATATAACTCACAAGTACAAAATGCCGCCTCACTATTTTTACAGTAGACATATACAAATTATAACAATACACAAATAGCGTTGAAGACACTCAGCACTGCCTGCTAGTTTTAAATATCCAGACTGCAGGTTTGCCCTTCAAAGTCCCAATGCCATTACAACTCCACATTTTGGGGGGCATTTTGGAAACTCTGACATACTTTATTTTAAATATGAGTTCTTCTTCCAGTCAGGATAGAATGTCCTTCCAAGTATCTAACTTTTGCTCAAAAATAAAATCCTGTGTGATTGACTCAAACAGTGACTGATAAGAAGGGAGGTAAGAACTGGAAGTCAGAGCCAGTCTATCACTTGCTGTGTTTCTTTGGGCAAATGGTGTAATATCTTTAAGCTATTGTTCCTTCACCCAGGAAGTACAGGGAATGAAAATAAGGCCTGTGTTGATGCCTGTTACACAGCTGGCAGACGCCCAGCATAATGGAAACAGTGTATATACTTATAGTCTCCACTGGGATCTTCCTTAAGCCAACAGGATTCTTGTACCTTTGAAATAGTTAACAATGATGTCATCTTAAAGATACTTGTCTACATGGAGTGGGAAAACCAACTCTAACTGTGGACATCACCATTCCAGAGGCTGGAGTTCCAGACCAAAAAACAAGAAAAATGAAGGAGAGACAGAGACAGAGAGAGAGAGAGAGAGAGAGAGAGAGAGGGAGAGAGAGAGAGAAACACGAGTACTCTTTCTGCTTCTTGACTATAGTTATCTTGTGACTTTCTGCCTATTAACTGAATTCCCTTGAACTGTGAGCCTAAATTATTAAACCTACTCTTGACAGGTGTTTTGCCTTAGGGACAAGAAAATGAATACAACCTGAAACCAGTACACTAGTGTGTAGGAAATAATTCTAGCAGGCTGTACTGTCAATGTGCTTGCTTCTACACTCTGGTATATTTGAGCTTCTCCACTGTTTGAAAGAATGACTTCCTTAAGAAGCAGATGTTTGTGGGTTGGCTATAAGATTCTCCATGTATAAGAATTAATGTGCAATTTTCTGAACATTAAAACATATACTTAAGATCCCGCTGGAGACACAAGATTCCAGTCATTGCTCAAAGTCTGTTATGTTTCCACTCACTCAGCTGCATTGGAACCTCTATTGGAAGCACAAAACCCAGAGATAGGAAGGACAGGGTTTTATGAAGAGGACAGAGAAGTATGGGTAGGGATTATCGGTGAGAAAGATCAGTAGGCTTGCCGGTCTCTCCAAAGCATCTCCCCTGTAGTGGAATAGAAGAGAAGCAGGAGGTAGCCTATTCTTGTTGGTGGTCTTGTTGCTTGTATCTGCAATGGGTTCTGCAAAGTTAGGAATACCATCTCTGACGCTTGCCCTGGTGACAGTAGATGTCCTGGGTGACAGTAGATGTCCCGGGTGACAGTAGATGTCCTGGGTGACAGTAGATGTCCTGGGTGACAGTAGATGCCCTGGGTGACAGTAGATGTCAAGGATAATTTTCTAAGGGGCGAAAGTAGAGATGCTATCAACACGCATTGGCTTTCGCATATCCAGCTCCAGCTCCAGTGGACAACTCCAGGTGTGCTCCTATTGTAGCAGCAACATGACAGGAAGAGAACAGAGGAAACCATTGCAGAGTGGCGCCTAGAAGTGACAATTCCCTAATACTGTAAAAGGTAGATTGTAAGACCTCCTGCCTCTGAATCTTCCTGTAGATGCTCTATGGAAGGTGGCTCATACCACAAAGCAGCTGGAAAATATAATAATGATTTGAGTAGCTAGATTCTTGATGAGAGCCCTCCTCATCCCATGCAGAAGCTCTGTAAAGAAGAGACTTAACATGATGCTGAGATCTCCCAGTGAGATGCGCAGATAAGGATGGATAGCTCTGTGGTCTGTGGTCTGAGAAACAAAAATGTCCCTGATTCTTGAACTTTCCTAAAATATAGGAAACAGAAGTTCGTGTAAATGCTATAAATAATTATCCGAGTTAAACTCTCGTTTCAGACCAAGAAAAAGAACCTAAAATATTCCCTGGAGAAAACATGATCTTTCTCTATGTTTTAGTTGTCAATTTTGACAAGAATGATACAAGCTAATTAAATTTTTGTTAATTTATTTTGTCTGATTCAGTGACTGCCTGTCACACAAATCCCTCAATAAGTAAGATTTCTCTCTGCCATAAACTCTCTACTCTTTCTCTGCAACGCCATTAGGTAAACGCAAGAAAAGTGGACCCGTTTTACTCAAATAAACACTAAAAGCACTTAAACTCAATCCGGCCCCCGATACTTCAACCCCTTGTGTCTGCTGTGGAGCAGACCTACCTTTTTCCAGCTTATAAATCTCCTCGGGACCATTACCCTTTAAGAAAATGAAATTCTTTATGTCGATAAAACACAATGGTGAAGTTCAGAGTTGATGGCAGATAAAACAAGGATAGGAGCGGCAGTCCTTTATTGCCTTAAAATTCCTAAGGAATGTTCTCTCATGTCAGGTTTTTCTTTGAAATAAAACCAGAGAATGACAGGTGCCATCACTCCCGTCCTCCTTATCTGAAGTGATTGACGCCTTTGTCTACCTGTCAAGAGCAAACGATGACTTCTCCTTATCAGACATTCTGACATGCAAAGACCTTGATGTTTAGATGGATAGCAACATGTTCCGCTGTATGTTCCACTGCAGTGGCTCTCCAGCGCTACTTTCTCTCTCACATCACCTTCATTAAAAGCTCAGCTTTTTCCCCTTCTTCCAGGTGTAACACAAATGCCAGCCCAGCTTTGAAGCTGTGCTCACTACCCCCGTGATCACTGGGAACGAGCACTCTGGATCAGGCTTTTCTCAGTATGTAGGGCCAAAATCACTTTTGCACATCTGTGAGATTTTCAGAGTCCATTGAAATCATATCCTCAAATCCAACCCTGACAGCATAAGAAGGGAAAATCAGTGTACACAGGGGAAAGCGTGGAGCAAAGCGAGAGGACACAGAAAGGATGACAAAGACAACACTCATTTTATAGTGTAGCTGTTAATCCAATCTGTAGACAACAGTGAATCACAAACTGATGCTTCCTGGGCTTCCTGATGCTTATTTCTTATGTGTATTCATTGTCACCATGTAGAACATAGCTATTTCCCTCTTTCCGGTAATGATATGATGATAATGATGATGTGTATTTGTGTACACCTGTGCATGAAATGAGATAGAGATGGGAGAGAGAGAGAGAGAGAGAGAGAGAGAGAGAGAGAGAGAGAGAGAATCTGCATGCAGTCTGGATGTCATGATGAACATGTGGAGATCAAATCCCAACTTGGGTTCAGGGTACCCAACTTAGGTTCTCAGACATTCTCAGAAAACACTTAGACCAGAGGTTCTCAACCTCTGGGTCATGAGTCCTTTGGAGTTAAACAACCCTTTCACAGAAGTCACCCAAGACCATCTTTCATTTTAAATATTTATATTATGATTCATAACCATGGCAAAAGTACAGATATAAAGTAGCAATGAAATGCTTTTATGGTTGGGGGGCACCATAGCATGAGGAACTGTTTTAAAGGGACATAGCATTAGGAAGGTTCAGAAACACGGCTCTTAGCCCTTGTATCCTCCTACATTGTGGAATACCTCCTACATTGTGGATGCCCCATCAGACATCACCATGATTTGATCATATCCTGAATCAGGCTTCCAATGCCATTGGTCTGGTTATTGTTGCTTTATGCCTGCCGTGGTTAATCTTGGTTGTCAATATGAATAAATTTAGAATCACTGTGGAAACCCACTTCTCTGTCACAGCACTTCTAAATTAGTTAAATAAGATACACCCTAAATCTTGGTAGCGCCATGCCATGGGCTATGGTCCAGACTAAATGTAAAGGAGAAAACAAACTGATCACCAGCATTCATCTCTCTAATTTCTGACTGTTGATCATATGATAACCTGTCTACCAGATGCTGTTTATATGTCCATTAAGCTTCTCCACCTTAATGGACATCTTCTCAAACTATGGATGAATGTAAACTTTCCTTTACATTTTTACAACTAGTTTGTCACAGCAACAAGAAAAGTAATATAACACCCAAAGCAGAAAATTATTTTTACACTTACACCAAGATGATTATAGGAGCCACAGTAACAACGTGATTGCTATCTCTGACCCCAAGAACTTTCCTAATGAAAAACTTGATACTTAGAATATCTTTGTCTTTGTTTTTTCTCTGTTGCCATAATAAAATATTCTGACAAAAAGCAACTTAAGAAAGAAGAGTGCATTTCAACACCCAGTTACAGATTATAGTTTCCCCCAACCAATGGCAGAGAAGTCACAGTGCCAGGAGCTTAAGGGAACTGATGATATATCTACAGTCAAGAGTGAGAGCAATGGACTAGCACACACCTTCGTTCTGAACTCTTCTTGCTTTCTCAACTCCAACACACATCAAAAACCCTGCCTAGGGAATAGCACCACCTATAGTGGGTTAGTATCCTCACGTCGAAGAGAACACCAGGAAAGTCCCTCACAGATACTTTCAGGGTCCCTTTTCTCAGGTGATTCTAGATTCTGTCAAGCTGACAATAAAGCTAATCATCATGCAAACCTAAGGGAAAATGATATAAATAAGTCACTCATGATCACATGATTTGGGTCAGGACCCAGATTTATTCCTGACTCCAAAACCTACATTCTGACAACTTAGAAATCAATCAATGGCTGGTACAAATAGGAGCTTCTGAGGAGGTAAGTAAGGAATTTTCTTTATTGAAATTTAATGAATCAGTGTCATGTTGATTATTTAGCTAGGACTGAAAGGGAAAAAAATACTGAAAAATCATACTTTAATCTATCCTTGTGTTCTCAAGAACCTCTTCTGCCAAGCCTTATGGTTTTGTAGCCTTCTATGCCCTCGCCTTTAGATTATAAGCATTGCAAAATTTTATTCATCTTATTTTTGCTGAATAAAATACCCTGCAATATTTATCTACTCTAAATACATTATTAATTTGTACATACACTCAATTATCCCATAATTTTAAATTATAACATGATTATTGGACACATTTTTAAATATATATATATATATATATAGATAGATAGATAGATAGATAGATATTCATATATCCATGTGTTCAGGTGCCCTCAGAGACAACTACAGAGTCCCCCTACCCTCTGGAGCTGGAGTTACAGGTGGTTGTGAGTAACATGGGTGCTAAGACCTAAACAAAGGACCTCTGGAAGAGCAGTATGGACTCCTAACCACTGAGCAAACTCTCCAGGCATGGATCTATTTTTAAATTGTATGCGGGTATGAAAATTTTATGATGTGCTATCTCACCCTTTGGAAGTGCCTTTGAAGAAACTAGACAGTGAATTTCCCTCAAGGGAGGCAAGCTGAAGCTGAGAGGCTCAAACCCATGGGACTTCTCAGAAAGAGTTAAGGGTTTTCTTTGTTTGGAATTAGTCACTTCACATTCAAAGAACCTTTTGCTAGGAGGATGAGAGTTTTGTTTTGATGTCTTGCGTAATGTGGTCACTTCTGCATAAAAGAATCTACGTTTGTTTTTTAATTCCTCTTGGCAGCTCAGGACCCAAGTACGTGACTTTACCCTCATAGATACTCTGGCTTGTTAGCTGTTCCTTCCTTGGTGTCCTCTGCATCTTTGCTCCCTTCTCTGTAGCTTGAACTCATTCTCAGAACATGGTGCACCCTCCCTCAACCAAAAATGAAATTGAAGAGCTGCTCACGACCAAAGAGATGACATCATGGGTTCACGGAGTCGCCCTGTGGTGTTAATTGATTTACCAACGCTCCAGTAAATTCAGTCTCAGTCAGAAATGAACATGCATATCAAATGACAAGGCAGAGTAGATCTGCTGGTATCATTCCTTTGCAGTTATTTTGTTGGTGGTGGTGGTAGTGGTGTGTGTGTGTGTGTGTTTAGAGAGGGTATCTAGCACAGGCTGACCTCTAGTTAAATATGGAGCCAAGGATGACTGAATTTTTGATTATCCTGCCTCTACCTCTGTAGTGCTAGTATTACAGATGTGTGCCAGCTGCCGGTTGATATACAGGTTAGGGATCAGAGCCAGGGCTTTCTGTGTGCAAGACAAACATTCTCCCAGTTGAGGTACATCTCCAGGCCCAGCTGATGTTTGTTTTAAGGTTCTTTTATTTTATACTACTGAAAGAGATGAAATTGAATGGACATTTCCCCAATCCTAAGTTTATATTGCCAAGAATTTTGTCAAGGCTGAAAACTGCGCTGTGTTCCATCTGGGAATAAACATATTTACCTTCATCCCATTTTTTTTCAGGAAAAATCATATTGGTCTCTTGGGATGAGGATCACTTTTGTGGCTCAGTGTCAGCTTCACATTAGTTACCACTTGATATCTGAGAGGACAGGAGTGGTGTGACAACCTCTTCAGACAGCTAGTTGGCACCTCCCCTCTGTCAAAGAAGACCAGGTCCATTTCTCTATGGCTGAGGCTCCAGTGTAACAGGAGCATCCAAAGCTTTCTCTGAAATTGCTCTTCTTTCCTGGAACATGGAAGCATATTGGGCAAATGCTGACATGAGAGGTAAGTTGTGAAATATGAAGAGGCTCTGGAAAGGGGTTAGGACTAAGGTCTCCCCCATTTAAGTCCCTGGGTTATCCAAATTCAGAGGGAAATGTATATTACATTTCACTTATAATCTTCATTTCCTGTCTGACCTGGAATGCACCTCAGTGTTCTTGCTAACCTGCCCCTGGAGAAACTTAATGTCCATTCCAGACCAAAAAGATGGAGGACTGTTGCATGTCTGAGCCTATAACTAGGAAGAGGGTGGCTTTGCTGACTAGGCAATGATTTCTGCAGTTTGATGGGACAGGAAGTGCAGCCCAGTCTCCATGGAGAGGATGTAGGGATGAGTTCTCGGTCTGGGGGCATAATGGATCACATCCCAAGTTCACAGTATCCTAATCCCCTCCACCCCAATGGCTTTAAATGTTCAGTAAATTAGGCTCCAATGTGATTAGTCACTTCATAAGTGGCCTTCTTGGGGGAAATTTGCCAGGACAACTGTTGAGTGATGTCTCAATTTATGGCCCATGGGGATAAAGCATCTCTGGTAATGCCATCAAGTGGAGAAAGACGAGTGCAAATGTACCATTTTCTCCTCTCGGTGGTAACTTTTAAATGTTTTTAAAATATTTTCAGTCCCATCATCGTCACAGCATTCCTGCCATCCGTGCAGGAAGAGGCGAGGGTGCCAGAGGAAGAAAAGGCAAACACTTGTGTGTGTGGAGCTCCTCCAATTTCCCCACTTTCACCATGCAAGATACTTTTCTTTCCCTCTTGCAATTGCATGGAAAAAAAATTAACAATCTGCACTCAGAATCTGGGTTCTTCAGGAAGGGCTGTTAAAGATTTAATTAAGACCTAATACAACTTCCACAATGACTAATAACACTGACTGTCTGAACAGGTCTCTAGGCAGAGCAACCAATGACAACTTAGAAAGCATTGACTTGACTGTTACCTCTGGCTTTTTGAAGTCCAAGAGCTTCTCCTCAGGGCACTTGAGGGCACAAAATAAGGAGGGCTGGGTGGCTTTCAAGCAATATTAAATTGTTAAGAGTAGGAGTGTGTGCCTCTTCCGACCCCTTTCCCTTCATCTTGGCTCTTGAATCTATTCCTCACTAGTGCACTAGAACTAAGAAACAGGCCACAGCTCTGGAGAGGATGGGGGTGTCTAAAAATAGAGTAGGCTGGCTCATTCAACAATATCCTAAAGGTTATGGGTTTTGTCACAGACAAAAACAAGCCTCTCATTTCCTCCCCAGGTCAAAACAAAATGAATTTTGCCAAAGCATCTGCAGATTAATCGGAGAAGAGCGCTGGCTTCCTTGGACTCCACCCTGTCTAGACATTGCAATCCCAGAGTTCCTCTGGTCACTTTCCATCCTTGCTTAAGGAAGCCATAAATCACGAATGCCCCGTGCAGGCAATGCACATCTTAAGAATAGAAGAGACCTGGCTTATGGCTTCCAAGGTCTTCAGTTCTAATACAAGTGGATGTATCCTTCTTCTTCTTATCCCTTATATCAACCCTGCTTCTCATTCCTCTGTGAGAATCTGTAAAGCCTGCCAGTGAATCTTACCATGTTTTATGGTAATTAATAGGGAAAGTGATGCAAATGTCTATATAAAGATCAAGCATTGCCATACCTAGTTAATAATAATAGTAATAATAAGTGAATTTGGTGGTGCTGGAAAATCAAGCTTATGGTCCTACTCATGCTACCCAAGCACTCTGACACTGAGCTAGCCCCCTGATACATATAATAATATTACTTTAAAACTGTATCAATTAAGTTTACACCTCCTCAGTTTTAGTGTGGCTCTGAAGTCAGGATGGTTATACTTTGATAAAACTCAGAAAAATGTGTATTTGAAAATAAGTTCAAGGGGAATGGAGTAGTGTCTCTGGCCTGGCTCATACCTTGGTATGGTATTATAAAGGAAATATAAAGATACATCCACAGACAGTATATACTTTGTTTCATTGTGTATAGGATATGAAGGGAATGGAGAGTTCACAGCTTAATCCACTTAACACTCACACTTGTTATTCATAAAAATGCACACTCATTAACATTGAACTGGGTTCATGATCTCGCCAGAAGCAAGCACAAAGCATATCAGAGTATAATTTTTGAGTGTTCCTTGTTTGAGTCAGTCTCCAGCAACAGGTTTGTAAACTGCAATAAAATAAACAAGGAGGAATCCAAGCCTGACATAGACACCAGCAGCTTCCCCGAATAGAATGAAAGAAGAAATGGCATTTAGAGTCAAACCTGATAGGGCTGAATGTGCTTCAAGGATAAGAACATATCCTACCTGTAAATATCATCCCAGGTCATCTCTGGTCTTCTTTCTCATTATACAGGTCTTATTTGTTTTGGATTATGCAGATAGATATGCTTGTATATTTCTCATTAGAGCCTTAATTCTTGCACATGATGGGTGCGACATACATTGTTACCCTACATGCAACTGATGCAGGTGATTGTTCCAAAATCTCACTGTCAGCATGAAGGTCATGACTGGAGACTTAGGAGACAATTGACAGGTGGTTTTTCTTTTTTTCTTTTTTTTATTGCTGTGACAAAAAACATAATGACCAAGACAACTCGTAGAAGAAAGTTTATTTGGGCTTATGGTTCTAGAGGGATAAGAATCTATCATACCAGCTAATTGTAGCAGTGGCAGGCATGAAGCCAAGGACAGGAAGCTGAGAGTTCATATTTTGAACAGCAAACAGGAAGCAGAGAAAGGGAACTAGAAGTGACAGGACACCTTAAACTCTCAAAGGGCTCTTTCAGTGATATGCTTTCTCCACAAAAGCTATGCCCCTAAACCTCCTAAAAGAGCTCCACCCACTGGGGGCCTGGTGTATAAATACACGAGCCTATGGTGGACATTCTTGTTCAAACCACCACACCGTCCAACCCACACAGGAAGTCACACAGATGTACAGTGCTCTATTTGAAAGCCAGTCTCCTATGCATGATCTCAAGGACCTCATGATTCCCCCTGTTGAATCACAAGAGCATGAGGTAGGACTACTTTGACATTCACCTGTAGGACCCTACAGGTGATCCAGAACAGACTGGTATCTAAAGAAAGTCTAAGGAACTTCCAGGACTGGAGATGATCTCAGGTAGTAGAATACTTGCATGCAGGAACCTGGGTTCCATGCCCACCACTGCATAAACTGGGCATGGTGTCACATACCTGTAAACCCAGCGTTCTTGAGGTAGACACAGGAGGTTTAGACATTCAAGGTCATCATCAGTGTGCTCTGACTTTGAAATAGATCTGATTAAAGAGATCCTGGATCCAAAAAGAGGAGAAGGTAAAGGAGGAGGAAAGAAAAGGGAGGGAAAGAGGAAGAGGGGAGAATAGTCAGCTCCATCAGCACCATCTTTAACACCATTACCAACAACAACACTACCACTGGCACACATGTTAGAGGTC